>JAJPUD010010229.1:11378-64626 GCA_023553655.1 Myrmecobius fasciatus | reverse complement strand
CCCCCTCATTTTACAAATAAGGAAATGGAAACTTGGAATCCCAGGTTCTCTAACTCTAAATCCAGCAGTCTTTCCATAGCACCAAGTTTCCCTAGTAATGTTTGATGAATGAATGAATGAATGAGTATTAAGTACTCTAAGTGCTAAGAATCTATCAATCAATTGGTTGAGTAAATGAATAAGTACTAAACTGACTGCTAAATTCTAAGAAATGCAAAGCAAGTTTTTTGTCTTCCTGGAGCCTATAGCCTGGTTGTGGGAAGTGAAGGCCAGGGACTATTTGAAAATTACTGGGAAGGCAGTGAAGCTATAGAATACAATGATATAACTTTCCTGGAACAATTGTTTAAAATGATCTGTTAGTCAAGGAGCATTTATTAAGCTCCTACTATGTGCCAGGCACTGTGCTAAAGACAGTTCCTCCTCTCAGGGAGCTCATGGTCTACAGTCTATTGGAGAAGACTGCAGGCAAACAACCACATACAACCAAGCCACATACAAGCTAAATTGGAAAGAAATTAACAGGAAAGACATTAGAATAAAGGAGGTTGGGGAAAGGCTTCTTGCTGGAAGTGAGACAATTTGAGATTAAAGGAAGCCAGAGAAGCCAGAAGTCAGAAATATGAAAGGAGAGCATTCCTTTGGTGATATCCAGTGAAAAGGTATGGAGTCAGAGATGTAATGTCTAGTGTGCAGAGAGGCCAGGTCCCTGGAACACAGAGTTGGAATGTGGAGTAGGCAAGTGTTAAAAAGACTATAGATAGAAAGGAGGAAGGGACCCAGTCCTGGAGGGCTTGAAACACCAAATGGGGTTTATGGAGGTTATCGGGAAACATTGGACTTGATTGAATATGCTTGTATACATGTATTGGATTCGAGGTATTTGTGACATGGTCATATTTGAGCTTTAGGAAAATCAATTTAACAGCCACATGGACAGAAGGAACAGGAGAGTATGAAAGCAAGGAAGCAGCTAAGTGGCACAGTGAATAGAGCATTGAGCCTGTAGTCAGGAAGACCTGAGTTCAAATCTAGCTTCAGATACAAGCCTTATTAGACAAGTCACTTTTTAAAAAAAATCCTTATTTTCTGGGAAATGATGTTCTTAGAAAACAAAACAAAACAAACAAACAAACAAAATCCTGGAATATCCTTCATGAACGAAGTGAAATGTACTGTATACAAAGTAATAGCAGTGCTCTGGGATGACCAGCTGTGAATGACTTTGCTATTCTCAGTAGTACAATCATTCACAACTACTCTGAAGGACTTATGATGAAAAATTCTTTCCATACCCAGAGAAGGAACTGATTGTGTATGTAAATACAGATTGAAGCATTTTCCCTTTATCTCTTTCTTTTTAAATTAATTTTTCTTGAAGGTTTTTATTTTCATTAGGGTGGGAGATCTATATTTTCTTTTACAACCTGATTTTTATGGAAATGTTTTGTGTAATTTCACATATGATTTCTTAATTGTGAGTGGAGTAAAGGAGAGAATCTAGAACTCAAAAATCTTAAAAAATAAATGTATCTTCTAAGGTTGTGGGGAGGATCAAATGAGGCATTTATAAAGCACTTATCACAGTATCTGACACATAGAAGGTGCTTAATTAATGCTTATTTCCCTCACTTCCCCAAGGAAATCAACCAGAAGCTATTGCTGTATTCTAGTCCTGAGAGGATGCAGTGTCAGAGGAGAAAGGAAGCATATACCATAGATGTTAAACAAAGGTAGAAATGATCCCTTGTCAAGGCCTTAAGTCTAGGCAGGAACAATTTATTATTTGTCTTTCCATCTAGCCCAAACTTGTGCACACTGTGGCATACACTGCAAACATGTAATAATCAAAGTAAAATTAATGAATAAATAAATGCCTTATTGAATATTTGTACCTTGTAGTGATAACCTCAGATGCAGGCTTAGTTTGTTTTATTAGCTCACTAAGTGGTAATCAGGATATGAGGAAACAAGTCATAAAAAGTTGTTTTGTTTAGTTTTTAAAGGCTAAACCATTTTATTAAATGACAGGTGTATCAGACAAGAATACTATTATCTGGAAATCATTTGCATAGTTCTGCCTTCTAGATCAAATTACATTAAAAGGTAATGTAATGAGAACAGAACAAAGAGAATTAGAGGTTTTTAAGAGATATCAATCAACAATAAATTTATCAACCAGCATTTACATAGCTTGGTGTCTCTTAACTGTGCTAAATTTAGGGAATACAAAGAAAGGCATAAATAGTCCCAACCTCAAGGAGTTTACATTCTCTAGGAGGAGACAACATATAAAGGCAAGATTTATAATGAATAGATGAAAGATAATTTTAAAAATAATACTATATCCAGGCTTTTTGTTATTTTATAAAGTTGTGGCTATGGGATGAATGACCCTTTTCTACTCTAGGGATATTTCTTTTCTAGACAACTAATATTATTAGAGTACCCACTATTTTGGTTTGTGCTAGACATATTAATAAAAATTTTGTGCTCTGGTTCTTATTTCTCTGGACTCAGAGTAGATCATTAACTGTTTTGTGTTCTATTTTATGTTTTGCTCCTGGACCCAGTATAGATTGTAAATTTATCTCAGGACTCCTTTCATCGATGTGAGGAACTCTTTTTTTTTTTTTTTCTTTTTCTCTTCTCCTTCCTTCCCCTGTAAAAATAACGTGTAAAAATAAGTTATTTTCTGATTATACATGTACATTATTTTTAAAATATACATTTTCTTATGAATCATATTGGGAAAGCAAAATCAGAAAGAAAAAAAGGCGGGGGGGGGGGGGGGAACCACGAGTAAAAAAAAAAAAGAATGTGGCGAGTGTTGATTTACATTCAGTCTCCATTGTTCTCCCTCTGGATGCAAATGGTATTTTCCATCCAAAGTTTGTTGGTATTGCTTTGTGTCACTGAGAAGAACCAAGTCTTTCATAGTTGATCATTGGACAATCTTGCTATTACTGGTTCTGCTTGTTTTACTCAGCATCAGTTCATGTAAATCTTTCTAGGCCTTTTTAAAATCAACTTGTTGATCATTTTTTATAGAACAATAATATTCCATTACTTTCATATGCCATATCTTATTCAGAATTTCCCAATTGATGGTTATTTACTATTTTCCAATTCTTTGTTACCACATAAAGAGCTGCTGCAAACATTTTTACCTGTGTGGGCCCTTTTTCCTCCTTTGTGATTTCTTTGGAATACAGACCCAGAAGTGGCACTACTAGGTCAAAGGGCCATAGTTCCAGGTGCTCTCCAGAATGATTGAATCAATTCACAACTCCACTCACAATGTATTAGTGTTACAGATTTCCCACATCCCCTCTAACATTTATCATTATCTTTTCCTGTCATCTTAACCAATCTGAGAGATGTAAAATAGAACCTCAAGGTTATCTTAATTTGCATTTCTTTAATTAACAGTGATTTAGATTATTTTTTCATATGATTATGGATGACCTTAATTTTCTTCATCTGAAAATTCTTGTTCATATGCTTAGACCATTTATCAATTGGGGAATGACTTGTATTCTTACACATTTGACACTGTTCTTTATATATTTTAGAAATGAGTCCTTTATCAGAAACATTGGTGGTAAATTTTTTTCCCTAGCTTTGTGCTTCCCCTCTAAACTTGGTTTTGTTCGTGCAAAAACTTTAATGTAATCAAAGTTGTCTATTTTGCATTTCATAATGTTCTCTGGTTTTTCTTTGGCCATGAATTCCTCTTTTCTCCAGAGATCTGATAGATAAACTATACTTTCCTCTAATTTGCTTATAGTAATGTAAGGATTAGTACTCCTCTGACTTAGTATACAGTTGATTAGGACATTGAAGTTAAGTGACTTGCCTCATAGTAAGCACTCAGAAAATACTTGCTGCCTGCCTTCTTCCCTGCTAACATTTTTCTTTTCTTTCTTTTTTTTTTTATTTGCTGAGGCAATTGGGGTTAAGTGACTTGCCCAGAGTCACACAGGAGGACGTGTTAAATGCCTGAAATCAGATTTTAACTCAGGTCCTTCCGAATTCAGGGCTAGTGCTCTATTTGCAGCACTACCTAGCTGCCCCTCTTGCTAACATTTTTCAGAGATAAGACACAGGTGTTCCTGTCTTTAAAGTTAACCCTCTATTCTTTAGATTTTTTTTTGTTATATCATAGTTAATTAGTCTATAATCTAATTGTATTGCCATTTTAAAAAAAATGGAGTAATAGGTTTTTGTTGTTGGTTTTTGTTTTTCCATGATCTAGATTTCTTCGTTTTTTTCTCTTCCTCTTCTAGAGAGTAAATCCTCTATAACAAAGAATTAAAAGAAAAAAAGAAGAGGAAAAATTAGCAAAACTGATCAACACATGCTAAAAACCCTGCAATTGTATAAAATATTTCATACCAGGTATCCTGCACTTCTTCAAGGAGGGAGAAGGGATGTATCTTGTTACATCTCTTCACTGAGGCCAAGCCTATCTTTTATACTTTTGAAATTTTCAATTTCAATTGTTTTGTAGTGGTGGTGGTGGTCCTTCTCATTTACATTGTTGCAGTTATTGTTTATATTGTTTTATTAGCTCTGCTAACTAGTGATTAGTTCACAGAATTCTTTTCATGCTTCTCTGTATTCGTCATGTTTGATCAGTTTTTAAATAATAGCTAACATGTATATAGTACTTATCATGTGCCAGGCACCATGCTAAGCATTTTATAATTATGTCATCACTATTATATTACCTTTGTGTACCACAATTTATTAAGCCATGCTGTTCCTCAAGTGATAGACGTCTACTTTGTTTCTAGTTCTTTCTTGCTACCAAAAGTATTGCTACAAGTAATTCTTTCTTCTTGTCAGTGTCTAGGAATATGCCTAACAATGGAATTTCTAAGTCAAATGACATTTCAGTCACTTTACCTGAATACCAAATTACTTTACAGAATGATTGTAATAGTCACAACTCTACTAACAATGTCTGTCTTTTTTTCATATTTATTTACATTTTTGTATATTTTGTATATTTCAGAGCATTATACAATTACATTTTCTCATTTTCTGATCTATAAAGGTACATGGAAATATAAAAAAGTTTATATTCATCCAAAATGCAACAATTCTACATATGAAAAATGATATTCAAAATGTAATGAGTATATTCTAAAAGTTTAAGAGAATCTGACTCATTTAGCAATCAGTTATTTTTGTTTTCAAAACAAATTTCCCTATACTTAAACTCTCAAGTTGGAAGCTAGGAAAATGTAGTAATAGAATTTTTTTTTTCTGAGGCAATTGTAGCTAAGTGACTTGCCCAGGGTCACACAGCCAGGAAGTGTTAAATGTCTGAGGTCAAATTTGAACTCAGGTCCTCCTGACTTCAGGGCTGGTATTCTATCCACTGCGCCACCTAGTTGACTCTCTAGAATTTTTTTTAATGCATGAAAGCCAGGAAATTGATTCACACCTAAGCAACATGAGCATCCCTTGAAGCCAAACTCTTAAATAATTTTGTAGCCTTTGATAGGTGAGGATCCTCATTAGCCTGTCAAAAACTGAAGTGTCAAACTTATACTCTTCTGTGCCTAGAAAATCTTATGTGTTCTTTAATTTATTAAAAAAAAATTAAAAACAAGTGGTCACTAAAATCCTATAACTTCCCAAGTGGATCACCAACAGCCAAAAATTAAAACCATCTTTATATCTGTGACCTCAGTTAAAGGCTACACATTGGGAAGAAACTATTCAGTATTCTTTGCAAATAAATATCTTTGAACTGAGACTATGGCTCCTATACCTCAGGGATAAAGTTGAGGAATTTGAAAGTCGTGCCAATCTTTCCACAACCTCTCCTACACTGACTATTTCTGCCTTTTTGTTTGCCATTTGCTGAGTATAAAGTTAAGCCTCAGGATTATTTTGTTTTGTAATTATTTTATTATTAGTGTTTTGCATTGTTCTTTCATATTGTTTACAATTTTTCTTTTGAGAATTTTTTGTTCATAATCTCTAAACAATTCTTTTTTTGAGGAATGAACAATGCTGCCTTCTTGATGAAATTTAGGAATCACAATATGGTGAGTAACTTCAGTATCTAGTGGATGCTATAGGATTTTAGAATTTAGAAGTGGAAGGAACCATAAAGGTTCATTAATCCCATCCCTTTATTGTACAAATAAGGGCATTAAGGCCTAGAGAAATTAATCAATTGTCCTAGATCACAGAGGCAGCAAGTAGTAATTTCAAATGGCAGTTTAACATCCAATTAAGCATTGGATTTGGAAGGTAGAGGACTAGGGTTCACATCTTAGCTCTGTACTTAGTACCTATTTGGTCTTAATTAAATGTTTCCTTATACTATGATTTCAGTCCTCTGAATCTGTGATTTCATTGGTTCAGGGCACTTCATGGGGCTACTCAAAAAATTTTGTTTAATGACCAAATGAATAAGCAAATGACTAAAAAGAAATGCCTTGACACTCAAATGGCATTCTTTATAAAGTAAGAGAAATGGAAAAAATGTGACAAGTGTCATATGCAAAAGAATGAGGACAGGAAAAAATTTCCATTATGATTCTAGCTATCCCCTCCACAATGCAACTTTCCCCATTTCACCTTTGATATATTGCAGATCAGCATAAGAAATTAAATGGGAATTTTTTGGAAGTTTTGCAGAAGCCACAAATGACATAAGAAAGCTAGCAGATGACAGAAAAAGTTTAGATACTGAGAAATGCATAATATATATATGTATATATATATATAGTATTATAAAATGTCAACTAACAACCCATAAAAGAAAAAATTTGAATTTTTTTCTCTGGTATGAAGGAAGGACCAAAAAATCTTATACAGATTTTCCAGATTGCAGGGATGCCATGCTCCTAACCCCAGAATGTAGAAGGGATAACTGTAGTTGATTAACCAGGATAAATGAATATTGTGGCAAAATATAAGACTCATCTATAGCAGTAATGACACATAAATTGGAAGATATAGAGGACCCTTAGGTGTTGAAGAGGCTTGAATGTCAATCTGAGGAGTTTGGATAAATTTTTGAGTAGAGTGTGAAATGATGAAAATAATGTTTGATAACATTTTTAGTAACTGTACACGGGAGAGACTATAGCCCAGAAAGATTTGAGGTAAAGAGATCAACCTGAGAGCTGCTTTATCAGCTTACATGTGAAGTGATAGTAATTAATCAGTCAGCCTTTTATTAAGCAGCTACAATGTGCCAGACTCTATCACGTACAAGGAATATATAGATAACAATGAAACATACTAGACTAGTATGTCTACTATGGAAATAATCAGAAAATAAATATTTATTAAGTACCTATTATGTTGTCAGGCACTATACTAAGTAGTGGAGATACAAAAAAAAGACAAAAGAGAGCCCCTGTCCTCAAGGAATTTATAATCTAATAAGAGACAACATGCAAACAAATAGATACAAAGCAAGTTATATACAGGATATGCAGGAAATACTTAAAAGAGGGAAAGCACTGGAATTAAGGAGGATTTAGGAAGATTTTCATAGAAATTGAGATTTCAGTTAGGATTTAAAGGAATCCAGGAAGAGCTATAGTTGGAGCAGAGGAGGGAGAGCATTCCAGCCATGCCAGGAAACAGCCAGAGAAAATGCCCCAAACCAAAACATGGAATGTTTTGTTTGTGGAACTGCATGAAGGTCAGCATCACTGGATAAAAAAAGTATTAGAGTGAGATCAAAGAGAACTAGAAAAGTAGGAGGAGGATAAGTTATGAAGGTATTTCAATGTCAAGTAGAAAATTTTGTATTTGATACTAGAGTTTAAGTAAGGAGTAATATGAAAGGACCAATGGTTTTAAGAAAATAAGTAATAGTGACCAGAAAGTGGATTAGAATGGGGAGAGTCTTGAGGCAGGCAGACTCAAAGGCTAAATAGCAAAGGCTTACAGAAAAAAAGAATCATCAGACCTCATTTTAATTTGTGGGGGCAAAGGAAGAGATGAGTAAAAAATACTCATAATGTGGATTGGACTGAACTGGGAAGATTACGGTTCTATAGGCAGTTGGTCATAAATTGCATTATGTCACATGTTTGGGAGAAGAATGAATAGATTATTAGTCAAATATTCAAGGTAAAATTTCAGGTATCACTTTGTAAGGACATCATGTTGGAGTAGGCCTGGTAGATATTCTAAGAAAGGGATATGGAAAAAGAATATAAAGAGTTGTAATATTTTATCTAGATTCATCCCTTTGTCAACCCTTTAATTTAGTGGTCAGCAAACTTTTATAGACTATTCACAAAGTCTCAAATAATCTTCTTTCAGTTACTTTCTCACTGTTTTGATATTTCATTACTCATAAAAGAATTGATCCCTGGAGTTCACCATATTGTTTACATTTTTCCATTGTTTAGGCTATGATTAAAAAAAAAATTACATAATTAGACAGAAAGTAGAAGGAACTCCCTCTGCCAATTCTGGTTAATTCTTTCTCTATAACTCATATCTTAGAGAGTTTACAATAGCACTGAGAGATGAAGTGCTTGCCCTGGGGTTCACACAGCTAGTATGTTTTATTGATGGAACTTGGATTCAAGTTTTCTTGGTTTATGAGGCTAGCTTTTTATTGAGTATACCATTATGTTGTCTTCTGCTCACTCCCCACATGAAACAAATATAAGCTTTCTTTGTTCAGGTAGGTGAATCCCTAGACAATTTTATGATTTGGGTTACTTTTATTTGTTGAAATTTCCCACCTCAGTTTTTAATTCAATTTGACAAAATCTACTAAGCCCCTACTATGTACCAGGCACAAAACAAAAAACAAGGAATTTATACTCTACTACAACATGTAAATATATAGAGAAAGATGAGAAACCATTCTACAACTTAGGGAATGGAAAGAGAAGGAGGAATCAGAAAAGACTTCATGGACAAGATAGCACCTATACTGTTTTGATGGAAGACAAGGATTTTGAGAGGCAGAGGTAGGAAAGAGGTGCATCCCACCCCATGAATGAGGGATAGGTTGTGAAAATGCATAGAGATGAGAGATGAATTATTGAGTTTGAAGAACAGTTAGTAGCCTTTGACTGGAATATAATATATTCAGAAGGAGAATAATAGAAAAAAAGTCTCCACAACTAAATGGGAGCCACATTGTAGGGTACATTAATTCTGACATTTCTCCATTCCTAGATGTCACGTGATCTTTTGCTGTTTTGGCTATTCCTCATTCATGGGAGGGCTGGAGTGTGCTTTCTGGAGTCAATTGTTAAATTTTTGTTGTGAGCATTTACTTGTTGGAAATTAAGAAATGCTACAACTCAGGACTTGACTTATTGTTTTGTTGATTGTCTTGACTTAAGGAAGTGATGGAGAAAATGTTAAGCTTAAAAATGTAGCATGTGTACAGTTTTCCTCCACAGAGAGCCAGTTAGTGAGCCTTTACCCACATATCTCTGCCCTTTTTGCAGTTTCTAACCCAAGTAGGCCTGGATTAAGTATTTGGGTCTTCCATTCTGAACCTTTAACTTTAATCCTCCTTTCATTATTTACCTTTTTAGCATCCTATTTCTGCTGGAATGTGGTCTCATACAAAAATAATAATAATTGATACTTATATAATGTTTTAAGGTTTGCAAGATGCTTTTACCCATAACAATTCGAAGTCTGTTTCACTACAGCCCTTTATAATAGGTATGTATTATCTTCATTTTATAGATGAAGAAGCTGAGACTTAGAGATGTTGAATGACTTGCTTATAGTCGTACAGCTGGTGTGAGTCAGGGTCAGCTGACAGACTTACTGAATTTAAAAGATTTACTAAGCATCAACTATGTGCCATCATGTACTAAGTGTTGGAGATACAAATACAAGTAAACAAGACAGTCCCTGCCCTCAGACAACTTATATTCTAATAAAGGAAGACACCTCAGAGAAGAAACCTTGAATTGGAAAGGAGGGAGAGGGGCAAGTACATATATGGCAGCTTATGTGGCTTGGACATGGCCAGGAAGTGGTGTGGCAGTTTTAGGCAATTGAAGCTCATCTATTAGAATGGAGGATCCAGGTGCAGAGTCCAAATTCTTTTGAGAGATAGAGAAGGGCCAAAATTCTGGCAGCACAATTTGGAAATGGCTTAAAGGTTTTAAGTATTAACAGGTTTTCCACTATACCATGTGCTCCATTATATTAACTGGGAAATGATCATTTAATGTGTTATATTTTTGGCAGCAGAGTAGCTGGGTAAGGGCAAGACCTGGGGTCAGGAAGACTCATTTTCTTAAGTTCACACCTGACCTCAGATAGTTCCTACCTCTGTGACTCTGGATAAGTCACTTGACACTTTTCTCATCTGTAAAATGAGAAAAGTAAATGGAAAACCAGACATGCCTGAAAAATGACTGAAAAACAGCAGCAACATTCCTGACAGTGTGTATATTTTACAGGGATGTACACATTGATAATGAGGTTGACATGCACATTGCCAGAGCTAGCTATGTTTAGGAGGCTCCAAAGAAGAGTGTGGGAGATAAGAGGTATTAGACTGACTACCAGACTGAAGGCCTACAAAGCCATTATGCTGACCTCATTGTGAAACTTTGACAGTATACCAGTGCCATGACAGGCAACTTATTCACTTGCATTTGAATTGCATTGAGAAGATTCTGAAGATCACCTGCAGGATAAGGTACTAGGTACTGAGGTCCTTTTTTAAACTAAATTGTCAAGCATTCAAACTCTACTGCAGAGCACAACTCTGTTGGACAGAGCTATGTTGTTCAAATGCCAAATGGATACTTGCCTAAAAGATTATTTTATGTAGAGCTCACACAAGGCAAGCACTCACATGTTTGTCAGACTTTCAAAGTCTCTCTTAAGAATTTTGGAATTGATTGCATGACATGGGAGATATTGCCACAGGACTGCCCAGCATGACATGGCCTCATCAGAGAAGGTGCAATGCTCTATAAGAAAGCATAACTGAAGTAGCTCAAAAGAAATGCAAGATGTGCGAATTTAAAGAATTCACCCTAAATCTTCATGTGGATTGTTTATGCCCAGTCTGTGGTAGCTCATTCCGAGGTCATTTTATTCTTGATTCTTACATAATGATATCATTTTGTTCTCTTCTAGAATGAAGGACAACCAACCAAAACTATTTACTACCTGGCCCCTTCCTGTCTTTCCATCCTTACACATTCCATCCCTACATCATTTAGTCATCCAGTCATACTGGCCTTATTTGCTTTTCTATACATGATGTTTCATCTCTTAGCTTTGGTGTCTGTTCCTTATCCCTGGAATATTCTTCTTTCCTATTTCTGCCTTTCAGAAACTTTGGCTTTCTTTAAGAATTAGTTCAAATGATATGTTCTGTGCAATTCCCCCCTTAGAGATGCTTAACTGCCAGTGTACTCTCCTTATATATTATTTTCTATCTATACTGTAAATAAATATCTATGTATATATACAGTTATCTCTCCCATAAGAATGTAAGCTTGTTGAGGAGAGGGACTATTTTTGCTTTACTTTAGTTTGTATGCCCAGTATTTAGCATAGTGCTTGGCATACATATTAAATAAGTATTTAATCATTTTTTTTCTGTTTGAATGTGCTTTATCTACATACATTTAGATCACTTCTTCAAAATATGGAGGTCTAATTGAAATAATGTACTACATTTATTTTTCATATACATCATCTCATCTGAGTTAGTTGAAGCTGGATTTATTTCCTCCATTTTATTGAGGAGGCAATTGAGGCCTAGAGAGGCCAAATGATTTGCTGAATGCCATATGGGTAAAAGTGACTGATCAAAGATGGATTGATGAATTTGAAACAAGCCAGGCCCTGCATATACTACACAAAAAGCAACAAAGAAAAAATATGAAAGAGAAAGAAAAGGAAAAAAAAAGATAAGATCACACAGAAGAAAAATAAAAGTAAACTACAATTTAAAATTATCTGAGAAAGCATACATACAGTGGATATGATACCAAAATAAATACAAAGTAAATACCTCAATGATACTTACTTCCTGTGTTTTTTTTTGGCTACCAATCTCTCTGGGCTTCAGTTGTTCATCTAAAAATAAGGATATTGGACTCCAAGACCATTAAGCTTAATTCCAGGTCTAAATCTACTATCTTGTGATATTATGAGCAGAGTATAGTGACAATACAGTAAAAAAAAAAATCCTATATAGTAGCTATTACCTAAAGTACCAGAAGCAATGAAAATAGGGGCGGGGGATATATGATATCCTCAAAGATGCCTATAAGTAGATAAGGACACATTCAAATAAATTAAGGAAGAATTAACACTGGTAAGAAAACTACAAGACCAAGTGAAAGAAGAGTACAAAGAAAGTTTTTTAAAAAAGGAAATATAGGATTAAAAGATGTTTTTAAAAAAGATATGAAGTAATAAATAATAATAATAAGTAATAACTTTGTGTCAAACACTGTTCTAAGTGTTTACAAGATCCTCACACGAGAGATAAAAGCTACTGTTTTTTCCCATTTTACAGAAGAGGAAACTGAGGCAAACAGCCCAGCAGTTACATAGCTAGTAAGTATGTAACACTAGATTTGAACTTAGATCTATCTTATTCCAAGGCCAACACTTTAACCACTGTGCTATCTGGTTGACCTAGTCAACATGGATAATAATGTAAAAATCTAAAAAAATCAACCAACCAACTAACCAAACAAACAAACAAACAAAAACAAACCTAAGCAACCAAGAGAAGACTTACTCACCAAACAGTGAGATTGCACATAGTGCAGTATAGCTGGAGATACAGCCTTTAAAAAAAAATCACTGAATATCTAAATTATTAGAAAACAAATGAGAAACCTAGGAACTATGTAATAATGCAGCAATCAAATATCTCAGAAATACCTTGGAAAAATTATAGAAACAACAACCTTCCCATCTAATTCCAAGGAAAATAAAAAACAAAAATGTTCAGATTTAGAAACCGCAGAAAACAAGCAAACAAACAAAAATCCCACAACTGGCGAAATCCCAAACAAAAAAGTCAATAGAATTTGAGCTCCCTAATCAGGAATAACCCAAGACACATCATCATTAAATTCCCAGAGTACAGGGGCAGCTAGGTGGCGCAGTGGATAGAGCACCAGCCCTGAAGTCAGGAAGACCTGAGTTCAAATCTGGTCTCAGACCCTTAACATTCCCTAGCTGTGTGACCCTGGGTAAGTCACTTAACCTCAATTGCCTCAGCCAAAAAAAAAAAAAAAAAATTCCCCAGAGTACCATAATAATTTTATATGAGCAGAACTAGAACCCGAGTTTTCTGACTTCAAGATTAGTGTTCTGTCTATTTCACTGTATTGTCATGGCACTATTCATATAGAAAAATAGCCAGCTTTATTTTTTGCACTAGATATCCTTTTGAACATATTTTGTTGAAATTAACCTTGGTAACCAGAAATATATCATGATGCCAGATTTATGGCTTTCATTTCATAATTTATCATGATTGCAAAAAATAAATTAAATAAAATTAGACTTAATAGGAAACTCAGTTTTTTGTACAGGAATGGATCAAATGATACTTTTATCATCTCTGGCATCCTGTACTAAAAGGATCAATGTGCATCACAACATTTTTTTATTAGGGTCATTAATGACTGTCAGATGACAAGTCCACTGGCTAAATAATCATAAAGAACTCAAGCCTACTGATGGTATTAAGTGCTTTTAGAGTCAGTAAGTACTGGTTTTGATGTGGCTGCCAGAGCTTTAAAAAAAGTATATCTGTTCTTATGTAAAGATCATGTTCATTGTACCATATATTATTATGTCATTATAATTTTAGTGATTGATAGTGTTTTACAATAACCAGCTCATAAGGATTCTAGCCAAAATCTTGTCCACACTGAGATGCCAAGGTACTGGTCAATGTGGTGTTTTACAGTGATGTTGGCATTTTTGAAATATTGTGAAAGTGGAAAGGAAGGTGTCTACCTGTACCACCTCTCAAAATATACTACAGAGCAGTATTTGGTACTGGTTAAAAAATAGAAAATCCAATCAATGAAATATTACATATATAATATAAACATAGAGAAGCATTCAAATGATAGCATATTATTCAATAAATCCAAACGCCCCAACTATTAGAGTATTCACTATTCAATTGAAACACCTGGTAAAATTGGAAAGCAATATGGCAAAAATTACATTCAAATCAGTAACTCATACCATATACTGAGATGTTTCAAACTTGTCCTAGACTAGCAGGTTAGGGTCCCGGATGCTTATTATTATTTTTCCCTTAGAATTCCAGGGATAAATAAGTCCAGTTTTCAGAGGAAGAAATACAAATTATAAGCAGTTAATGTGAAAAAATGTGAAATGAGTAGAACCAAAAGAATAATTTATGTCATAACAACATTGTAAAGAAAAACAACTTTGAAAGACTTAAAAATTCAGATCAGTAAAATGACCCATCATATTTCCCGAGAATGGAAGATGAAGTGTGCTACCCACCTTCTAACAGATGATGGACTTACAGGGCAGAATAAGACATATTTTTTAGATATGGCCAATTCAGGAGCCTAATTTGCTTGACTATGTCTGTTACAAGAGTTTTTTGCTTTGTTTTGTTTTCGAAAGGGAAGGAGGATTAGACTGAGTAGGGTTATGGGGAAAAGATAAGAAAAAAAAAGTTACTGAATTTTTTAAAAGTGCAGAAGCAAACAGACAAGCTGAACAGCTTTGAAAATTGTATGTTGAATTTATTATATATTTAAAAGAAAAAAAAGCCAAGCTGTATGTAAGAAATATCTGTGGTTTCATATGCAAATCCTTTTTTTTCTACTCTAGACATTATATAGAAATAATCATTTCATTTGGTGTATTAAAAAATAGAAGAAAATATTGTGGCATTTACTTAGTACTTTTCATGTAGAGGAAGACTGAGCATTTAGCTAAACAAACTCTTGCCTTCCTATTTAAGCAACTAAGATTGAAAAGTTTTCTGCATTATTACATGAAAGGTTTTGTTTCAGAAATTTCAGGAATATTTATAAATACATACCACTTTGAATTGAATACAAAATTTGAAAGACAAATGTCCTTGTTAATTTTAATTAAAACATTTAATCCATTAATAGACTTTGTTAATGATGGTTTGATGGTCAGGCTCTCATTTCTCTTCTACAAATACTTTTTTGAAGATTGTGGAATGATTGCAAGAACATTGGATAAGAGTTAGTATAAACCTGGATTAAAATTCTACTTCCCATACACTGTAGTTCTGTAAATACAGGTTAGGATCCTTTCCTTTCTGAATCTGGATTTTCTCATCTATAAAATGGGAACAGTGGTATAAGGAGTCTCTTTCTACCTAAATATGTTGCAAGTCTCACAATATTGTTTGTGAATTACATTGTATTACTACTATAAATATTCGTTACTATTAAATAGAGATACCTACATTCTCAGACCATGCTTAGCATGCAAAGACAAAAAATTTAATTCAGCATTTGTAATTTTGAAAAGATGGTGGGGTTCAATTTTATTAAATATATAAAATTAGCTATAAAATGTTAAGCAATAGGGTTTTAATATGTACTTATTAAAATGATCAATATCTTAAAGTTGGATAGAAGTTTTTGCATAGTTCTTTCTGTGGAACATATGTTCCCCCCTGATTTAGAAACATCAACAGTTAGCAGGCCAAAACAAAATAAATTAAATGTCATTTTGTCTTTTAAAAAGTTAAATAGGGTCTTATTGTCTGTAGCACTGCTTCCCCCTCCCCTCTGAAATGTAGTTAAGAGTAGAAAAATATTTTTAATATGTGCAAAATATTTATAAACGTTATGTAGAATCTCCAGAAGTATTTAATTGAGTGGACAAAATATACAAGATAATTTCCTTAAAGGTAAGGGCTTGCCTGTTTGTAGATTTTTCTTCCTAGCTCTTAGGAATCCAATACTCTTTTTTTTTAAAATAACACAGAACCCCAAAGACCAAGGATCTGTGACAAAGAGATAAAGAAAGAACATGTAATTTTCAAAGGGAAAGCTACTTTAAAACATTACCTTGCAAGATTATGACGCCTGCTTGCTTCAGATACTGTTTTCTGTAGTACATTATTCCTGGGTAAATGCCAACCACAAAAAATTTGTAAGAACATAAAGTAAACACATTGAGAGCACTTTTGACAGAGGAGAAAACAAATTCCTTCCCTATTTTGATACCATTTTTGTAAAGGAACTTAAAAAAAATGAACAGGGCTAGGTATAAGATTGTTTCTCAGCAATGAGATGAAAAACAGTGAAGACTAAGCAAGACACTAAGAGCATTTCTAAACAGGGCCAGACCTGACCAAAATTATTCAGTAGGCAAAGTTTGTCTTCCAATTCCCAGTCTTGTGTTTGTCTATTTAACAGAATTTAGGTTCTTTGAGGGCAAAGATTGTTAGATTTTTTTTTTATTCAATGTAGCCTCAGATCTTTGCATAATGCCTTGCACATAGGAGGTGCCAGATTCGTGTTTAATTGAATTAATATTCCCCTTGGTAGCTCAGCTCTCAGGTACCAGATGTCTCTGTTGTCCCTTTCTCTGAGTTTGTCTACTTTGATCTTTTGTTTGTCTAGCTCTCTTTTAAAGGCCACATCCAAGGTGTGAGTTCAACTACCTGTCTATTAGTCAATCAGTAAACATTTGTTAAATGTCTATTATGGACCAGGCACTATACTGATACTGGGATTAAAAAGACAAAAAATAATACAGTCCCTATATTTTGTGAGCTATGATTTTTATGAAGAGATTACAAATACTTAGTAGAATTATAGGTTCTTAGATTTAGAATTGGAAAAGCCCTTAGAAGTCATCCATTTCTAGTCTAATCATTCTGGAGGACAATTTGGAACATTGCTTAAAGGGCTATAAAACTCTGTGTACCCTTTGATCCAAAAGTATCACTACTGGGTCTGTATCCCAAAGAGATCATAAAAAAGACATGTGCAATGTGAATTCTACCAAACATTCAAAGAACAATTGATTCCAATACTACACAAACTATTTGAGAAAATAGGGACAGAAGGTATACTGCCAGAATCCTTCTATGAGACCGATATGGTGCTGATAGCTAAACCTGGTAGGGTAAAAACTGAGAAAGAAAACTATAGACCAATTTCCCTAATGAATATTGATGCAAAAATTTTAAATAAGATATTAGCAATGAGATTACAGAAAGTCATCCCCAGGATAGTACACTATGACCAAGTAGGATTTATACCAGGGATGCAGGGCTGGTTCAATATTAGGAAAACTATCAGCATAATTAATTATATTAATAGGCAAATTAACAAAAACCATGTGATTATCTCAATAGATGCAGAAAAAGCCTTTGACAAAATCCAACACCCTTTCCTATTAAAAACACTAGAGAGTATAGGAATAAATGGGCTTTTCCTTAAAATGATCAGCAGCATCTATTTAAAACCATCAGCAAGCATCATATGTAATGGAGACAAACTAAAACCATTCCCCATAAGATCAGGAGTGAAACAAGGCTGCCCACTGTCACCATTACTATTTAATATTGTATTAGAAATGTTAGCTTTAGCAATAAGAGAAGAAAAAGAGATAAAAGGAATCAGAGTAGGTAATGAAGAAACCAAATTATCACTCTTTGCAGATGACATGATGGTATACTTAGAGAACCCTAGAGACTCAACTAAAAAACTACTAGAAACAATTCACAACTTTAGCAAAGTTGCAGGATTCAAAATTAATCCACATAAATCATCAGCATTTTTATATATTACCAACAAAGTTCAGCAGCAGGAGATACAAAAAGAAATTCCATTCCAAATAGCAGATGATAGGATAAAATATTTGGGAATCTATCTGCCAAGGAAAAGTCAGAAACTATACGAACTAAATTACAAAACACTTTCCACACAAATAAAATCAGACCTAATCAATTGGAAAAATATTAAGTGCTCATGGGTAGGCAGAGCGAACATAATAAAAATGACAATACTACCCAAACTAATCTACTTATTTAGTGCCATACCAATCAAACTCCCAAGAAATTATTTTACAGATCTAGAAAAAATAGTAGCAAAGTTCATTTGGAAGAACAAAAGGTCAAGGATTTCAAGGGGATTAATGAAAAAAAAGGCAGATGAAGGTGGCCTTGCTGTACCAGATCTAAAACTATATTATAAAGCAGCGGTCATCAAAACCGTTTGGTACTGGCTAAGAAATAGAGCAGTCGATCAGTGGCACAGGATAGGATATCAGGACAATTTAGGCAATAACCTTAACAATTTAGTATTAGATAAACCCAAAGACCCCAGCTTTTGGGATAAATACTCAGTATTTGGCAAAAACTGCTGGGAAAATTGGAAACTAGTGTGGAAGAAATTAGGGCTTGATCCATACTTAACACCACATACCAAGATAAGATCTAAATGGGTTCATGATCTAGATATAAAGAGGGACTTTGTAAGCAAGTTAGAGGAACGTAATATAATTTATCTCTCAGACCTGTGGAGAGGGAATAAATTTATGTCCAAAGAAGACCTGGAACTCCTAATTGAACACCAGATGGATAATTTTGATTATTTTAAGTTAAAAAGTTTCTGTACAAACAAAACAAATGCAGACAAGATTAGGAGGGAAGCATCAAATTGGGAAATCATCTTTACATTTAATGGTTCTGATAAAGGCCTCATTTCTAAAATTTATAGAGAATTGTCTCATATATATAAGAATTCAAGCCACTCTTCAATAGATAAGTGGTCAAGGGATATGAACAGACAATTTTCAGATGATGAAATTAAAACCATCTCTAGTCATATGAAAAGTTGCTCCAAATCACTATTGATCAGAGAAATGCAAATTAAGACAACTCTGAGATACCACTACACACCTGTCAGATTGGCTAAAATGACAGGAAAAAATAACGATGAATGTTGGAGGGGATGTGGGAAAACTGGGACACTGATACATTGTTGGTGGAACTGTGAACGGATCCAACCATTCTGGAGAGCAACTTGGAACTATGCCCAAAAAGTTGTCAAACTGTGCATACCCTTTGACCCAGCAGTGTTTCTACTGGGCCTATATCCCAAAGAGATCTTAGAGGAGGGAAAGGGCCCCACATGTGCAAGAATGTTTGTGGCGGCCCTTTTTGTGGTGGCTAGAAACTGGAAACTGAAGGGATGCCCATCAATTGGAGAGTGGCTGAATAAATTATGGTATATGAATGTTATGGAATATTATTGCTCTGTAAGAAATGACCAGCAGGACGATTTCAGAGAGGCCTGGAGAGACTTGCATGAACTGATGCTGAGCGAAACGAGCAGAACCAGGAGATCATCATACACAGCAACAACAGTATTACATGATGATCAATTCTGATGGACGTGGCTCTCTGCAACAAAGAATTGTCTCAAACCAGTTCCAGTTGTTCACTGAAGAAAACCATATACACCCAGAGAGAGGGAAATGAAATATGGACTACAACATAACATTTTCATGATCTCTACTGACATTTGTTTGCATTGTGTTGCCTTTCTCTGATTCTTTTTTTTTTTTCTTGTAGATAGGATTTTTCTTGCATAACTTCTCAAGCATTTCAACATTATTAGCATGTAGTGGACTTCCTGCCATCTAGGGGAGGGGACTGGGGGTAAAATTTGTAATGGAAAGCTTTGTAAAGATCAATGTTGGGGAACTACCCATATATATGTTATACAAATAAAAAGCTTTAACAAAAAAAAAAAAAAGACGTGCAAAAACGTTCACAGCAGCTCTTTTTGTAGTGGCAAGGAACTGGAAATTGTGTGGATACCCATCAAGGGGGGAATGGTTGAATAAGTTGTGATATATGAGGGTAATAGAATATCATTGTTTTATAACAAATGATGAGCAGATTGATTCAGAAAAGCCTGAAAAGTCTCACAAGAACTGATGTTGAGTGAAGTCAGCAGAACCAGGAGAACATTGTACAGGAGAGCAAGATTATGTGATGATCAACTGTGATAGACTTAGTTCTTCTCAACAATGTGGTTATTTAAGGCAATTCCAATAGACTTGGGATGTAAAATGCCAATCACATCCAGAAAGAGAACTGTGGATATTGAATGTGGATCAAAGCATAATATTTTCACCTTTCTATTTGTTTCTTTTATTGCATTTTTTTCCCTTTTGGTCTGATTTTTCCTGCACAACATGACAAATATGGAAATATGCTTGAAAGGATTGCATATATTTAATCTGTATCAGATTGCTTGCTGTTTTGAGAGGGGGAAGGTAAGGGAAAAAGGGAGAAAAATTTTAGAAAACAAAATTTTACAAAAATGAATGTTGAAAACGATCTTTACATGTATTTGGAAAAATAATTTTTTTAAAAAAGTCATCTATTTTAGTCCCTTCATTTTTCAGTTAATAAAACTTAGAAATTTTAAGTGTCTTGCCCAACATAACACAGGTGGTCTGTTGTAACCAGGATTTGAAATTTATGTTCTTTGATTTTAAATTTAGCTGTAACTTTGTTAGGTTGGTGGAAGAATCAATTTATTAGGGACCCTCCCCCTAGAATCTTATGGTTACTGAATAGCCCTGGTCTAGGAGTGATGGCATCTGCTTCCATAGCTGGTAGATCCAGGTTGTAGGGAACAGGGAATCTGCATTAATAAATAGTAACAGATGTTAAAAATCAGTATCTTTGCATGCATTTTGAAAACAAAAAGCTATTAAAAATAAAAAATTTTAAAAAAATTAAGTAACTAATGTTTGTGTTTCCCAGACTGAATTGAACTCATAAAGCTTAAAATATCATGCCAAGTGATTATTTTGCTAAATCTTTAGTTAGACATTTTCCTTGCTGTTTAGTCATGTTTGACTCTTCATGATCCCATAAACATGCTGAAATGGTTTGTCATTTCCTTCTCCTGCTCATTTTATAGATTTAAAAAAAAAAAAAAGATGTAAACAGAGTTAAGTGACTTGCCCAGGGTCACACATAGGAAGAATCTAAGGCCAGATTTGAATTTATGAAGAGTCTTCCTGATTTCAATCTGGGTACTTTATTTGCTGTGTCACTGAAATGCCCAGTCAGACATATGAATCCAACAAATATCTAATTTATTAGGCTGTTTTTTGAAAGAAAAAATTACATTTTGTTTTCTCTTTTATAGCCCCCAAGGGCCTACTACAGTGTTGTGGAAACAATATTCATCCAAGAAATATTAGCTAAATTGCATTATGGAATTTAAGGCATCAGTAAGCCCTAGTAGGTTAGGTGCTTTAAGGATCAGTGAAGTCATTCTGGCTGCATCATACCATAGGCAGCTGCTTAACTCTTCTTATTATAGAAGGCTGATTCTCTAGACTTGATTTGATTAAATTTCTGGTGACTCTCCTGTCAAATTGATCTTTCTAAAGCATAGGTCTCACCATGTCATCTCCCATTCAATAAACTCTAGACATCCTATCATCTTCGATATCAAATATAAATCTTTTGTTTTATAGTCAAAATCCTTCATAAACTTGACCTTTCCTACTTTTCAGTCTTATACCTTTCTTCCTTCTCTGTATTCTACAATCCAATGACACTGACTTTCTTGCTAGTCCTGCACAGGACACTCCATTTCTCTCTCCAGGTATTTTTTTTTCCTAACTCTTTCCCCAGACCTGGAATCCTCTTCCTCATCATTTCTGCCTCTTGGCTTTCTTCAAGTCCCAGCTGAAATTCCACCTTTACACAGGAAGACTTTCCTGAGTCTCCTTATCACTAGTGTCTTTCCTCTGTTGATGACCAATTTATTCTGTATCTATCTTGATCATACATAGTTGTTTTTTAATATGTTGCTTCCTCCATTAGACTATGAGCTCCTTGAGATCAGGTTCTGTTTTTATATTTATATCTCCAAGGCTTAGCACAGTGCCTGACACATAGTACAAACTTAATAAATGCTTGTTGAGGGGCGGCTAGGTGGCACAATGGATAGAGCACCAGCCCTGAAGTCAGGAAGACCTGAGTTCAAATCTGGTCTCAGACACTTAACATCCCCTAGCTGTGTGACCCTGGGCAAGTCACTTAACCTCAATTGCCTCAGCAAAAAGCAAAATAATAATAATAAAATAAATGCTTGTTTACTGACTGATTTCCATCTTTTCCCACTAATATAGTTCTTCCAAGAGTTCCTTGGACATCAAGTTCTCTGAGTTAGTTCAGAGAAAATGAGTAGGCAGGTCATGAGAGGACAAGATTCAACAAGTGACTCAAACGATAATTTCTTACCTATTCTGCAGTTCTGGTGGTCTTGAATGGACAGTTCTTAAATGACAATGGATGATTGTTGGCTGTCCCATGCATATTTTATTGAGTCACACCAATCAGAATTTCCCAGAAACTGGTCTGAAGACTGCAGTTGGGAATAATTATTTCCTGGTAGCCTATACATGTGCTAGGCCAGTAACTGAATTCTGGAGCCACAAGTGAAATCTTGTTACTCAAGTAACAGCACCAAAGCATATTATTCAATTGTTATATGGGAGGAGGCTTAACTTGAATTGAGAAGACTTGTGGTGAGGTCAATGTTAGTAATCACTGACTGTAATCCCTGACTGAAGACGGTTAAGGAGTCACTTACAAGTATAATTGCAGTGACTGAAATGCCTTCTTATCTCCCTAACATTTCCTCTATTAGTCTGAAATGATTCTTGGATTTCCCAACAATAGCTTCATTCTTTTGGGTTAAGGAATTGATTAACTACAAACTGAGAATGAGACATAGGAGAGATGGTTTTGAAGGGAATTCAGGCAGGATCTGAGCATGGGGTATTTAGAAGTGAAGGGATGTTTTTAACTTAACTTGCTAGCTTTCAGCCCTCTTCAGAGAGCTCAGTAAGATCATCTCTTACTCAAGGTTTTCATATTACTAGCACTCTCCCTCTTGAAATGACATGGTTCCAGGAGATTACACTTGCCTTTTTTTGTATCCCCACTATTTGATACAGTCCCTAACATATAATCATATTAATTCAGGTTTGTTGACTGACAGACTGATTGGCTCTGGGTAGCCCAGGGAGGTCACTGGGTGCTTGGAATTGAGCATTAAAAGTTGAGAAGGAGAGACAAAGACATCTTATTTACTTTGCAATTTCAGCCTAGACTGGCCACTACTCCTACGGCTAATGGAAAGACTCTAAAGACCTGGGATCTGTTATCTTCTTTGCTATATATAACTGTCATCTTGGATAAGTCATTTCATCTGACTTTTGTATAAAATGGGAATAACAGAGCTTTCACTACTCACCTCAAAGAGTTGTCATGTCAAATGAAATATTGTCAGTAAAAGCACTTTTTAACCATATGCACAATACATGCATGTAAGTTGCTTTTGTTATTCCCAGAGGTCATGCTTTATTAGAAGCAAGTTGACTGCCTTACATTTTTAATATCTAATTATAAACTTAACTTAATCACTTTCTTTTTGTTTTCCATTTCTTGATCTTCATTAATTAAAAAAATACCATGCAGTATTCATTTATTTATTTTTTGAGACCTGTCTCTCTATCTCACCTAGGATGAGATACTCATGGACTTGATCCTACTATTAATCAGCATGAAAACTCTGACCTGCTCTATTTCTAACCTGATATGAGTCACCCCTCAGGGAGCCTGGTGGCTACCTGCTCCTACTGGCTCATTATACATATTAGTGCTAAATACCTGATTGACTTTAGTCCTACAAACTCAAATGATCCATGAACTTCAGTCTCTTCAGTAAGTAAGGTTTACAGATGGTCACTACTATTCTAGCCTATATTTATGCAACAATGACAAATGATTTGGTCTAGCATATATAAGTACAATACAAAACAATGCATTATGTGTCAGAGAAGTATAAATTATATTAAAAGGTTCATAGTTTAGAGATAATCCAAAGAAGTTAAGTCTAGCCCTCCCTACTATAGAGGAGAGAGGAAGAGTTTTGGTAGCCAGTTGTGAATGATGGATTCTCATATAGTAAAGAGACTGTACCAACCTGAACATTCATTTTCTCACCTGTCCCCCAATCATACCATGCCCAACTTGAAAGTAATTAGTATGTTCTTGATTATGAAGTTTCTTTACTTTAAATTGGGCTTTTATCACTTCCCTTTCTCTACTTTAGTATAAAACTCCATAATCTACAACCATCTCAGGCCACTCCAAATAAAGCTATGTCCAGAAAGTACCGATAAATGTGACTTTTCCCAAAGTCAGAACAAGCCTGGAGACTAATGGATTGTGATGAGACAGAAGCACATGTTTTTTAGTATTTTTTTTTATAAAAACTAGTGATCCATGGGTGCTTTGAATTAATGAAAGAAAAAGCATTCACTATTTGCCAAGTGCAGAGTTAAATGTTAGAAATACAAATACAAATACAGATACCCTTTGATCCAGCAGTGTCATTATTGGATCTGGATAAAAGAGAGAAAAGTACCCATATGTGCAAAAATGTTTGTAGTGACTCTTTTTGTGGTGTCAAGGAATTAGAAATTGAGCAGATGCCCATCAGCTGGGGAATGGCTGAATAAGTTACATATGAGTGTAGGAATATTACTTTCTATAAGAAATGATGAGCAGACTGATTTCAGAAAAGCTTGGAAAGATTTACATGAACTGATACTGAATAAAGTGAGCAGAACCAGGAGAACATTGTACATAGTAACAATAAAATTATGTGATGATCAAATATGATAGACTTAGCTCTTCTTAGAAATACAGTGATCCGCTCTTGGGGGGGCGGAGCCAAGATGGCGAACTGCTGACAGCTTTCTCTGTGAACTCCCGGGACATTTCCTCAAACCCAGACAAAGTAAGCCTTCCAACTGGTTTCTAAGTGAGAGCACCTCCAAGCATTCGGACTACAACGCACTTCTATCAAAGATCTACCGTGAAAGAACGCCGGAGAAGGTTAGCCTCAGGGGAAATCGGCGGCTGGTCGCAATCAGACTCCAGCCGGGGCGGAAGTCAGGGCTGCGATAGAGGGGCGGATTTTGGGCACCCAGGAAGCCCCTGGGAGACGCCTGGGCCACTTTGCTCTGCTTGCGGGCAGGTGCTTTGGCAGATCTGCCTTTAGAAAAAGGTGGATCGAGACCAGCTGAAAACGTGGTCCTAGTGCGAATCTAGCCCGACCAGCCTCAGACCGGAAGTCAACTCGGCAAACTGCCCCAGGGCAAATACAAATTGTTGCAGTTTTCTCTGCTTTTGACCAATATCCCAACTTTAAATCATGAGCAAGAAGCAGAAGAGAGCTCTCACCATAGAAAGCTTTTACGGAGAAAAAATAGAACAGTCCCCAGATCCTGATATTATGAAAACAATCCCAGATGAAGCCACAAAGGCAGACTTAAGTTGGTCTCCCTTTCAGAAGGCTTACCTGGATGATTGCATTAGAAATACAGTGATCCAAGACAATTCCAAAAGATTTGAGATAGAAAATGCCGACTGCATCCAGACTATGGAGACTGAATTTAGATCAAAGCATACCTGTTTTCACGCCCCCATCCCCCTTTTTTGGTTTCCTTTTTTTCTCTTGTGGTTTTTCCCTTTCTTTTGTTCTGATTTTTCTTTTACAACATGACTAATTTGGAAATACTTTTGAAATGATTGTTCATGAATATCCTATATCAGAGTGCTTGATGTCTTAGAGAGGGGGAGGTAAGGGAGGGAGAAAAAAAATTGGAACATAAAATCTTATAAAATTGAGAGTTTAGAAACTATCTTTACATGTAATTGGAAAAATAAAATACTATTTTACCCTCTTCCCTTGTCAGAAAGAAACCCATCAGGCATAACTAATTCCCAGATTATCGTATTTATATAGAGTGATATGTAAGGATGAAACTCTTTATCAACCTCCATTGCCTAACCCTCAAACCTCTGGGCATCTTTAAATCACTTTTGAGATATTAATTAGCATATCTTTAGCCAGGTCTGGAACCTGGTCTGTCAGGTACATTACATCTGGCTCCTTATTGATCCCTCTCTCTGAGCTACCAAATTCTTTCCTGGCACTTCCCCTCCTCCCTTGAGAAACTCTCAAGGTTGTATTTTTGCTTTAAAAGATGTGCCCACGATGAAGACTTTTGCCAAGTCCTTTTCAGGACTAAGCCCACTATGAGGTACTGCTTCTCTCTTCTCATAGTACCTTCCCTTTAATGGCATTTTTCTCCTTACTGTAGCTAATTCTGATTAGTCTACTAAACTCCTCTATGGATCTAACCTGCCAGTCAGTGACATATTCCCACCTCATGGCATATTCCTTTAATGGATTCTTCTAAACTTCTTTCCTTGATAACAACTCTATTGCTCTCCCATCTCTATTTCATATCTGGCACTCCTGGTGCTTATTTTACCTCTCCATTTTATCAGTAACTTCTCCTAAATAAACCTACCTTCTGGCAAAGAGAATAGCCATTATGAATTTGTCACATGTTGTGCTATTTCAAACTAGGGGTTGTTACGCTGATCTCATCAACTGATGCTAAAAAAGAAAAAATGCACTTTCCTCAGTGCATCAAGGTAATATATATTGAAAATTAGGCATCATTGAGAAATAATAGTTTAATTCCTTGGAGTAGTTGTTAATATTAATTATATAAGTAAAAGCTGATCAAGATTTTCTCATTATTGATATCATCAACAATTCAGACTTTATTTCAAAGCACAATTTAAACATAGAGAACTTACTAAAATATAAGTGTCTTTGGGGTAGAAGCTGTTTTTTTTTAAATTTGTTTGGGTTTTTTTTTTTTGTTTCTTTTGTTTTTGGGAGTCAGCTGAGGTATAGCCAATAGCAAGCTAATCTCAGAACCAAAAAACATGGGTTCAAATTCTGCTTCTGAAATTTAATAGTTATATGGTCCTGGCAAAATAACTTAACCTCTCGGAATTTGGGGCATCTCTTTAAGATTATATTGCCTAGGGGCTACAAACCTATGTTGGTTGAGAAAATTCCCAATGCCAGTGAAATCACTGATCTGGTTCCTATTAATTTGCATCCCCACTGCCAAGCACAATGTTTCTTATGTGATTAGTGTTGATTTGAATTGTACAGCATACATGATGCTTGACAAGAATTTAGGCAAGAAAAATAATTCCAGTCTATGTAGTTTGATGAATTCCATATAAACTTTTTAGAAGGAAAAAAAAAGCCCATAAAAACTAAAACCAAAACAACAACAGCAATAACAACAAAAATACAAATGCAGACAGAGATCTTGGCTTCTTGGTGATTATATTCTAATGAGGGAGACAATGCACACTGGGAAGTTGTGGCCAAGCAAGTTACACAGATGATGAGTAAGTCATAATGGATTAGATTGATATACTTTGACCTCCAGTTTTGGTAGAGCCACTGGTGGGTAGAAATCTCCCTAGACTTGCTAGAAAGCCAGGCTGAGAAATTTCACAAACAAGCATTTGTTTAATACTTACTATATGCCAAGGAAGGAATTTGTGGCCAAAGAAGCACCAGAGTATATTATGGAATGCAAAATGAATAATTGTGATTATATTAAGTTAAAAAGTTTTTATACAAATAAAAGGGAAGGAAAGCAGTAAACTGGGGAAAAAATTTACATTCAAGGGTGGATGAGTGGCAACTAAGTGTGGATCACAACATAATATTTTCATTTTTTGTTATTATTTGCTTGTATTTTGTTTTCTTTCTCTTTTGATCTGATTTTCCTTGTGCAGCGTGATAATTGTGGAAATATGTATAGAAGAATTGCACCTATTTAACATATATTGGATAACTTGCCATCTAGGGGAAGGGAGGGAGAAAAAAATTTGGAACACAATGTTTTGGAAGGGTGAAGTTGAAAAATATCTATGCATATGTTTGAAAGTAAAAAGCTTTAAAAAATTTACTTACTATATGTCAATATTGTTGTAAATTTGAGGATCCAAAGAAGTACAAAAACACAAAAACAGTCCCTGCTTTCAAGAGTTTATATACTAATAGAGAAAGAAAATACAAATAATAACAATATATATGTGAACATAAGTACAGAGTATAAGGAAGGTAACCTGAGAGGAAAAAGTTAAAAGTTATTGGAGGGGTAGGACAAAAGACTTTCTGCAGAAGGTGGCATTTGAATTGGGTTTTGAAAAAGATAAGTGAGGAAGGAGAGTTTTCTAGGCATTGGGAATAGTTAGTACAAAAACATGGAGATAGGAAATAGAGTGGTCAATATAAGAGTCACTCAGAATCCTAGATCAAAGAGTGCCCAAAGGGGAAAAATAGTTGAGAAGACTGGAAAAGTGGGAAAGATTCAGATTGTGAAGAATGTTAAATGCCAAACAGAGTATATATTTGATTCTGGGGGTAAATGTGGAACCACTGCAGTTTATTGAATAGGGGTACAGCTCTACTGTACAAAAATCATTTTGGTAGTTGTGTGAAGAATATATTGAAGTGGGAAGAGATTTAAATATTTTTGTAAATATTCATTCTTTTTATTTAAATTGTTGGTTTGGTTGGCATAACATTGGGCAAAATAATTTCTAATATTATTATGTATTTATTTTTATTTTGTTGTGAATTTTCCTTTTCCTTTTTTGACATTGGTAATTTGAATTTTTTCTTCTTTTTACTCTAATTACTAATAATTTATTTTATTATTTTTATATAGTACCTAGCATTATTTATTAATTCAATTAATTAATTCAACTTCTTTCAATTTTGTTAATTTCTTCTTTGAATTTTAGGATTTCTACCTTGCTTCTTTTTTTGGGGGGGGAAATTGCTTATTGGTTTTCTAGTTGTTTTTGGTTGTATGCTCAATTTATTGATTTATTCTTTGTTTTGTATATGAAAGTACTTAGAGACAGAATATTTTCTTTAGGACTGCTTTGGCTGCATCCCCAAAATTTTGTAGTACTGTTTCATTGCTATAATCATCTTTATATCTTTTATATCTGTGATTTGTTCTTTGACCTACCCAAACTTTATTTTTAAGTTATTTAGTAGCTAGTTGACTTTTCAATACTTTCTTCAATGACCCTTTATTGAAAGAAATTTTATTTCATTGTGATCAGTAAAAAATATATTTAACATTATTGATTTTCTGCATTTGGTTGTGAGGTTTTATATCCTAATGCATGGTTAGTTTTGTTCAAAATGTCATATATCTTTTTTTATTAAAGCTTTTTATTTATAGAACATATGAGTAATTTTTTACATTGACCTTTGCAAAATTTTCTGTTCCAAATTTTTCCATCCTTCCCCCCACCCCTTTCCCTAGATGGCAAGTAGTCTAATACATGTTAAATATGTTAAAATATATGATAAATTCAATATATGCATACATATGTATACAGTTATCTTGCTGCACAAAAAAATCAGATCTAGAAAGAAAAAAAACAAGCAAACAACCTAAGAAGGAAAACAAAATGCAAGCAAACATTCACAGAAAGCATTAAAATGCTATGTTGTGCTCCACACTCAGTTCCCACAGGCCTCTCTCTGGATGTATATGAATTTCTTCATCGCTGAACAATAGGAACTGGTTTGAATCACCTCATTGTTGAAGAGAACCATATCCATCAGCATTGATCATTGTATAATCTTGTTGCTGTGTATAATGATCTCCTGGTTCTGCTCATTTCACTCAGCATCAGTTCATGTAGGTCTCTCCAGGCCTCTCTGAAATCATCTTTTTGGTCATTTCTTACAGAACAATAATATTCCATAACATTAATATACCATAGTTTATTCAGCCATTCTCCAATTGATGGGCATCTATTCAGTTTCCAGTTTCTAGCCACTACAAAAAGGGCTGCCACAAACATTTTTGCACCTGGGTCCCTTTCCCTCCTTTAAGATCTCTTTGGGATATAGGCCCAGTAGAAACACTGCTGTGCAGTGGTCATCAAAACCATTTGGTACTGGCTAAGAAATAGAGTAGTGGATCAGTGGAATAGGTTAGGTTCACAGGACAAAATACTCAATGACAATAGTAATCTAGTATTTGATAAACCCGAAGACCCTAGTTTTTGGGATAAAAACTCACTATTTGACAAAAACTGCTGGGAAAATTGGAAACTAGTTTGGAAGAAACTAGGCATTGACCCACACCTATCACCATATACCAAGATAAGGTCTAAATGGATTCATGATATAGACATAAAGAATGACATTATAAACAAATTAGAACAATGTAGGATGGTTTACCTCTCAGACCTGTGGAGGGGGAAGGAATTTGTGACCAAAGACGAACTAGAGATCATCATTAATCACAAAATAGATAATTTTGACTATATCAAGTTTAAAAGTTTTTGTACAAACAAAATGAATGCAGACAAGATTAGAAGGGAAGCAATAAACTGGGAAAATATTTTTACATTCAAAGGTTCTGATAAAGGCCTCATTTCTAAAATATATAGAGAATTGACTCAAATATATAAGAATTCAAGCCATTCTCCAATTGATAAATGGTCAAAAGATATGAACAGACAATTTTCAGATAAAGAAATTAAAACTGTTTCTAGTCACATGAAAAGGTGCTCCAAATCACTATTGATCAGAGAAATGCAAATTAAGACAACTCAGATACCACTACACACCTGTCAGATTGGCTAAGATGACAGGAAAAGATAATGACGAATGTTGGAGGGTATGTGGGAAAACTGGGACACTGATACATTGTTGGTGAAACTGTGAACGGATCCAACCATTCTAGAGAGTAATTTGGAACTATGCTCAAAAAGTTATCAAACTGTGCATACCCTTTGACCCAACAGCGTTTCTATTGAGCTTATATCCCAAAGAGATATTAAAGGAAGGACAGGGACCCACATGTGCAAAAATGTTTGTGGCAGCCCTTTTTGTAGTGGCAAGAAACTGGAAACTGAAAGGATGCCCATCAATTGGAGAATGGCTGGATAAATTATGGTATATGAATGTTATGGAATATTATTGTTCTATAAGAAATGACCAGCAGGATGATTTTAGAGAGGCCTGGAGAGACTTGCATGGACTGATGCTGAGTGAAATCAGCAGAACCAGGAGAACATTATACACAGCAACAAGACTATATGATGATCAATTCTGATGAACGTGGTTCTCTTCAACAATGATGTGATTCAAACCAGTTTCTATTGTTCAGCGATGAAGGTAGTCATATACATCCAGAGAGAGGCTTGAGGGAATTGAGTGTGAACCACAACACAGCATTTTAATGCTTTCTGTGAATATTTCCATGCATTTTGTTTTCCTTCTTAGGTTGTTTTTTCTTCTTCTCTTTCTAGATCTGATGTTTCTTGTGCGGTAAGATAACTGTATAGATATGTATACATATATTGGATTTGTCATGTAATTTAACATATTTAGCATGTATTATATTACCTGTCATCTAGGGGTGGAGATGGGGGGGAAGGAGGGGAAAAGCTTGGAACAACAACAACAAAAAAGTCTTGCAAAGGTCAATGTAGAAAAATCACTCATGTTTTGTAAATAAAAAGCTTTTAATTAAAAAAAAAAGAAACACTGCTGTGTCAAAGGGTATGCACAGTTTTTTTTTTAATTTTCTTTCTTTATTAAAGCTTTTTATTTGCAAAACATATGTGTGAGTAATTCTTCAACATTGACCCTTACAAAGCTTTCTGTTACAAATTTTCCACCCTAGTCTCCACCCCTCCCCTAGATGGCAGGAAATCCACTACATGTTAATTATGTTAAAATACTTGACAAATCAAATACATGTATACATATTTCCACACTTATCATTGTTGTGCAAGAAAAATCATATCTACAAGAAAGAAAAATCAGAGAAAGCATAGTTCCAAATTACTCTCTAGAATGGTTGGATCCGTTCACAGTTCCACCAACAATGTATCAGTGTCCCAGTTTTCCCACATCCATTCCAACATTCGTCATTTTATTTTCCTGTCATTTTAACCAATCTGACAGGTATGTAGTGGTATCTCAGAGTTGTCTTAATTTGCCTTTCTCTGAGCCATAGTGATTTGTAGCATGTTTTCATATAACTAGAAATAGTTTCAATTTCTTCTTCTGAAAATTGTCTGCTCATATCCTTTGACCATTTATCGACTAGATAATGGCTTGAATTCTTATAAATTTGAGTCAATTCTCCATATATTTTAGAAATGAGGCCTTTGTCAGAACCTTTGAATGTAAAAATGTCATATATCTTTAAGAAATAGGTAGATTCCTTTCTTTTTCCATCATTATTTGTCTTATCATATTTAACTTTTCTAAAGTTTCATTTAGAGTCCCATTCTGTTTGCTTTATTCAGCTTCTATGCCTTTCTCTGTGCACATGCTAACTATTGAAATTATTTCGTTGTTCATAGCATCTTTGAACAAAATGTAATTTCCTTTTTATCTCTTTTAATTGTTTATTTTTGCTGTTGTCTTGTCTGAAATCATAATTGCTGTTCCTCCTTTTTTTGAGTTCACTGAATCATAATAGATTTTGCTTCCTTCTTTTATTTTAATTCTGTAGGAGCCTTCGTGTTTCAAGTATATTTTTTGTAAACATTTTATAATCCATTTTGCTAAACATTTTATATGTAAGTACCATTCACATTCACAGCTATAATCCTTAATTCTGTATTTACCTTCATTAAATTCTCTTGTATTTTCTTTACTCCCCATTCTTTCTCTAAACACTGACTTTTGCCCATTCTTTTTTCCTTTTGAATCATTTTTTTATAATCCCCTCCAACTTAGGGTTTGTTATGCTTATAAATAACCTCTTATGAAATTTGCTGTCCCTTTTACTCACTTTTTTTCTTTCTCCTTGTTCCCTTGTTTCTTCAGTGAAATGAATGTATTTTTTTAAGTAACAAGCCCTTTATAGATGTGTGTATTCTATACTTCTTGACCAGTTCAGATGAAACCAAGTGGCTATTACTCTATCTACCCCTTCTATGTTTGTATAAATTTGTACTTGGTAGTGTATTTAATTCTGGATTGCTTGAGACTGACAGTTCTGAACTGTAGTAGGGCCAAAGCCAATTGGCTTTCTTTACTAAGTCCAGTTAAAAAATGTGGTGAGTCTTTGGAATTGGGCTCACTGTGCTGCCTAAAGATAGGTGAACCATACCAGGTGAGACAGATGATAGGTCAAAATTTCTGTACTGTGGAATTGGGCTCTAAATAGCCAATGCATGTCTAGTTACTAAGCAAGATAGGACAGTCTGCCTCAAACAAAATAAAACAAAAACAACCAACCAACCAAACAAACAAACCAAAAAAAAAGAGAAACAAAAGTAATTTTGTCATTTTAAACTCTCTAAAAATGTGTGAATTATTTCTTCTAGGAATTCTAATTTTTTGCATGACAAAGCTGTGTCTGTTTCTAGGAGTTCTGGAATTCCTCCCTTAGGTTTATGTCTTAGAGATCCTTGGCATCATACTAACTTTTAATCTTTTGGTTTATTTATTTGGGAGGATCCAACCAATTCCTTCTTAAAGGATGAGTCTGAGATCCTTCATCCTCCAGGGGTTGGGATGACATTAAGTTCCAGTTTTTATCTCCTTCTATGACTAAGATCAGAATGAGCACATTGAGGCAAGTGACAGATATCCCCTTCTTTAGGGAATGTGAATGCATACTGATGGGAAGCTGTCAAAGGCTTTTAGCAAGGATTGTATACACATATACATTGTATATACATTTAAGTTAAATGAAGTGTGTGCTGTTTTCAATGCCTGGTTAGTCTGAGTGATTGAATGGCAGCTGAGGGATCTTTTCCTTTAAAAAAAAAATGTAGAACTGGACATGAACTAAATTTTAATGTTCCCCTGGAGAAATCCTGGGAATAGTTTTGAGGTAGTGTGACAGGGAAACAAGACATTAAAGAATTATCCAGGTCATTATATAAATACATATGCCTATATTGGATTTATATATATTTTTACCATGTTTAACATATATTGAATTACTTGTCATCTAGGAGAGGGGGTGAGGAGGAGGGGAGGAAATTGAAACACAAGGTTTTGCAAGGGTCAGTGGTGAAAATTTATCCTTGCATTTGTTTTTTTTTTTAATTTTTTTTAATTTTTTATTAAAGCCTTTTATTTGCATAACATATGTATGGGTAGTTCCCCAGCATTGATCTTTACAAAGCTTTCCATTACAAATTTTACCCCCAGTCCCCTCCCCTCCCCTAGATGGCAGGAAGTCCACTATATGTTAATAATGTTGAAATACTTGACAAGTTGTGCAAGAAAAATCCTATCTACAAGAAAAAAAAAGAAAATCAGAGAAAGGCAACACAATGCAAGCAAACATCAATAGAGAGCATGAAAATGTTATGTTGTGGTCCATATTTCATATCCCTCTCTCTGGGTGTATATGGTTTTCTTCAGTGAACAATTGGAACTGGTTTGAGACAATTCTTTGTTGCAGAGAGCCATGACCATCAGAATTGATCATCATATAGTCTTGTTGTTGCTGTGTATAATGATCTCCTGGTTCTGCTCGTTTCACTCAGCATCAGTTCATGTAAGTCTCTCCAGGCCTCTCTGAAATCGTCCTGCTGGTCGTTTCTTACAGAGCAATAATATTCCATAACATTCATATACCATAATTTATTCAGCCACTCTCCAATTGATGGGCATCCCTTAATTTTCCAGTTTCTAGCCACTACAAAAAGGGCTGCCACAAACATTCTTGCACATGTGGGTCCCTTTCCCTCCTTTAAGATCTCTTTGGGATATAGGCCCAATAGAAACACTGCTGGGTCAAAGGGTATGCACAGTTTGATAACTTTTTGAGCATAGCTCCAAATCTTGCATTTGTTTTGAAAATAAAAAGCTTCAATAAAAAATAATGATAATTTACACAAAAAAAATTATCCAGAGAGAAATTTTCAAGATTAAATCATTTTTACAGAAGCTCAAAGTTTAGTTTTTGGGCCATAGCTGACAATGAGAAGTTTGGGGGGAGAGGAGGAGAAATATTGAAATAGTCTCCTCAGCAGAAAAGCATGAGCTCTGTGCTCAAGCCAGAAGAAATGTTTTTTCACGTGTGTTTTCTTTCCTTACACATGTTGTCTTTTTGAATTCTGATCACTCTAAAGGACAGGGAGTAGTTTGAAGGTATTGTCACAGATAAGCTCCCTCTGTCCAAATGTCATGTTAGCCTGAATTGAATGACATAAGCAAGTGAAAGTGCTTGCCAATACTTTTGTTCAGATCTTAGTTAATGTTAGAATTTTGGATTTAACAAATCTATTTGGAGACAAATCAAAGGCAGAAAATGCTAGTCTTGTGTTGATCCTTTTTAATCAAACAGGTTCATCTCTGTCTCTGGACACTGATTAAGGAAATTAAAAAAACAACAACCTATAAACAAAGTGTAACCCACACAAGGTTATAAAGGAGCCACTTTCTACCAGTTTAAGAGCTGATTGTTAAATTTTCCAGTGTGAGCATTTACACCTTAGAAATCAGCAAATACTATAAAGTAGGGCTTGATTTATTGTTTTGGTGTTAGTTTAGACTTTAAAAAGTGATGGGGGGCAGCTAGGTGGTGAAGTGGATAGAGCACCAGCCTTGAAGTCAGGAGGACCTGAGTTCAAATCTGTCCTCAGACCTTTAACATTCCCTAGCTGTGTGACCTTGGGCAAGTCACTTAGCCTCAATTGCCTCAGCAAAAAGCAAAAAAAAAATTTTTTTTTAAAGTGATGGAAAGTGTTAATAATGACATAAACGTGTCTTGTGTTTTCAGAGAGCCAGTTGTTAAACATTTATAAGCATACCTCTAAACCAGTGGCTTAAAGCCCATTTATATAAGAATCTCTTTATTGGTGGGGATTGATTGCTCACTGCTTCATACCTGCCATTGGGAAACTTCTCAGCCTGGGTTTCTAGAAAGTCTAGGGAAACTTCTACCTAAATAGAAAACTACAAAAACTAGAGGTCAAATAAAGTGAATAGGTAGACTAAAAGGAAAGGAAATTTATTACAGGATTTGAGGAAATGCCCATTGGTAGTAGCCCTCACCCCAACCTCCCTATCTCCACCCCCTTGTTAGTATGTGGATTGAATTTATATTGCTTTTCAGGGCCTCTGAGATCTAAGAGTACACAGCCAATCTGTAGCATTATTTCATATTTAACTGGACCAATGGGATATTGTTCTGCCATATTAGGAAAGTTTATTCCTGCAATTATTTTAATGAGAGGCTCAGCAGTTTGTAGAGTCCTGTCTTGAGGTTTTTGCAAATAGTCAACTTGAAAACCCCTTCCAGAGAAAGAACAAGATTTAGACAGACAATTGTTTCTTTTTGTGAAGACAAAAACTTGGAAACCAAAAAGATGCCCATTAATTGGAGAATTCCTGAACAAATTGTGGTATATAAATGTAATGGAGTCTTATTGTGGAGTAAGAAATGATGATTTCAAAGGGACACAGAAAGAACTGATGCAGAGTGAAATGAGCAGAAACAGAAAAACTATTTATGTTATTAACACTGATATTATAAAAATGAACTACTAAACCATCACTCTAATCTCTCTTCCTCAGAGATCCATACAGTTCATATCTACCACCCAGACAAAATTCTGGTAGCTGTTGTCTACATACAGACCTCCAGGTCATTCCTCTTCTTTCCTCAGTAAGTTCATAGCTTGACTCACTCATAGTCTTTGTCTCCTTAATTTCTGCCTTTATACCAGAGGACCTCAACATATATATATAAAATCTTCCTCAAACACCTTAATTTCCCTCTTCTTCAGCCTATTCCTTCCCCCTAACCTATTCTTCTACCCCATCTCAGTTATACACAAAGTAGATCTTGTAATCACCATAAGCTCCATGAAGCTACCTCCATGTCCATGAAGACTGAAATTTTCCTTTCTAATCACAATAAGCTTTCCACCTATCACTCTGTCTTCTAACATGAAATCCTACTCTTCCTCCAATCTTTTGAACTCTCAGTTCCCTTGCAGGCCATCATTCCTGGATCAGCCATACTCTCCTCCTTTTCCCATCTTAACCTCTTGTTGAACTAGCTTAGCATTACATTTTTTTCTTCTTCTGAGTCCCTTGCCTTCTTATCATATCGTCATTGTGCTTTGCAGAATTTCAACTTTTAATCACTCTCACCTTTGGTCCTATGTATATGCTGTTGAATGAAAGTGTTGAAAATAATGAAACTTTTCTGAATCAAATACATTTGCATTGTATGTTTATGTTGTTCAGTCATTTCAGGCCTGTATGATTCTTCATGATCCCGTGGGGAGTTTTAAAAAATACTAAATTGATTTGCCATTTCCTTTTCCAGCTCATTTGGTTAAATGACTTGTACAGGGACACAAAGCTAGTAAGTGTCTAAAACCAGATTTGAACTCAGGAAGATGAGTCTTCTTGACTTCAGGCCCAGTGCTCTATCTACTTTATCATCTAGCTACCCACAAATTTATGTTACATAACCTCAACTGGGCCCATACTGTTGCTAGGCAACACTTTTATACCTCCATAATTAACTCACTATCCTATTTAGCCTTTTGCAGAGAGTTCCTTCTTCTATCTTCCTCATCTCACATCACCTAAATGCCTTCTGCAACTATATACTCCTTCATCCCATCTCACACAAAAAAGTGGTCCTTCTTGCCACAGCAAACCCCTCTACCTGAACATTACTGATCTCATGCCATCTTGTCTCTTCCTTCTATTACCCTCACTCTTTTATTTGTCTTAATATTTTCCTAGGTGCTTTCCTACTGCTTACAACCTTTCCTGTATCTCCCTTATCCTCAAATAAACTCCCCCCAAAACCCAAAACCAAATCCTCACTTGATTTATCTGTTTCCACTAGCTAACATTCTATATACATCTTATAACATCTTTTATGATTTATGGAGAATTCTTTATTATACTATTTAAATCTAACTTTATATGATTGAAGTTTTTTGAACCCCAAAAGTTGGCCTGACCTTAGAACTCTCCATAAATGCCAGAGATAGTTACAAGGAACTTTGGGTTCCAACTGGTCCTAACTCTATCCAAAACATTTATGCTTTGGATCTATTCACCTAAGTCTTACTTTGGGTCCATGCAAGCTTGTGTTTTGGCTTCACTAACATTTTTATTGAATATTTATATTTACTGATACTCATCTCAATCCATCTTGCTTTCAAGTTGCCCTTTTGACAAGTTTGCTTAACTATGTATATGTGGTTCATGGGCAGGTACCCTTGCCTAAATCCTGTATAATGTAAACCTTCCAGAGTCTAGATGAGAGGAAGTCACACCCTCTTTCTTGCTTACTCTTCTCTACTAAACAACATAAATTCTAAAACTATTTCAGCTTTTGGGATTTGTTCTCATGACTTACAGACTAAATTCCTTTAAAAAGCTATCTACTACAGTCTCCACTTCCTTTCTTCTTATTCTCTTCTTAATTCTGCAGTCTGGCTTCAAATCTCATTATTCATCCAGAACTGCTTTTTTCAAAGTTACTAGTGGACTCTTAATTGCCAAATCCAATGGCCTTTTCTCTATCCTCATTTTTTTTAACCTCTTTTCAGCTTCTGACTCTATCCATCACCCTCTTTTCTTTAATAGTCTCTTCTGTCTAGGTTTTTAGGACTCTATTCTCTCATGATTCTTCTTCTACTATATGATCCCTGCTTCTCAGTCACCTTTGCTGGATCATTCTCCAGATCATTCCTGATAACCTGGTGTTCCTGATAATAGGTGTTCCTCATCTCTTCTCCCTCTGTTACTTCACTTAGTGATCTCATCAGTCCTGTGGATTTAATTATTATCTCTATGCTGATAATTCTTAAATCTATTTAACCTACCCCAACTTTTTAGCCGACCTCCAATCTCTCATCTCCGCTTGTTTTTCAGATACCTACCCCAACTTTTTTGCCGACCTCCAATTTCTCATCTCCACTTGTTTTTCAGATACCTCAAGCAAGAGGATCAAGAGATAAATAAAACATGTCCAAAACTGAACTCATTATCTTTGCTAACCCCCATTTAACCTTACCTATTTTTTTTAGAGGAAAACATCGTCTTCCTAGTCCCTCAAGCTCACAATCTAGATGTCATTCTCTACTTCTTACTATGTCTCAAGCTTTCTCCCCATCTCATCCAATTTGTTGGCAAGGCTTGTAGCTTTTACCTTTTCAACATCTCTTGAATATACTGCCCCCTTTCTCTCCTCTGATACTGCCATTACTGTGGTATAGGCCCTCATTTCCTCATGCCTGAATGATTGTAATAGCCTGCTCCAAGTGTCTTTCCATTCTAGTCCATCTTCCATTCAACCACCAAGGTGATTTTCCTAAAATACAGGACCAACCTCCCCCAATCATCAACTCCAGTGGTCTATCACTCTCAGGATCAAATACCAAAGCCTTTGGTATCCAAAGCCCCTCATAATATAGCTCCACCCCTACCTTTCCACTATTCTAACACCTGACATTTACCTCCTCCAACATTCTCTTCCATCCAATGACAATGGCCTTATTCTGTTCTTGGAGTATCTTACTCCAAGTTTGAGTATTGGGGACATTTTCACTGTTTGTACCACATATTTAGAAAGCTTTCCCTTCTCATCTTAATCTTCTGGCTTCCCTGGTTTCCTTCAAGACTCAGTTTAAATCCCACTTTCTATAGGAAGCTTTTCCCAATTCTTCTTATTACTATTGCCTTTCCTTTTTGTTAATTATTTCCTTTTTATCCTGTAAATAGCTTGCTAGTACACATTCGCTTGTTTTTGTCTCTTCTATTAAATTGTGAGCTCCTTATGGACAAGAAAAATTTTTCTTTGCTTTCTCTATATTCCCAGGGCTTAGCAAAGTGCCTGGCACAGAGTCGGCACTTAATGAAGCACTTAATAAATAAATGCTTATTGACTAAGAAAAATTATGAAAAATTAATAGGTAAAATGAAGAGAACAATTTATACACAAATAATATTATATAGACCAATAACTTTAAAAATTATAAGAGCTATTAACATTCCCTAGCCATGTGACTCTAGGCAAGTCACTTAATCCCAATTGCCTCAGCAAAAAGCTTAAAAAAAATTATAAGAGCTATGAACAACACAATGACCACCTTTGATTCCAGAGGACAGATGCAAAAGCATGCTATCCATCTCTTGACAGATACGTAAGGAATTAAGAGTGCAGAACAAAACATGTTTTGTTTTGTTTTGTTTTTGGAACACAGCCAATGAGGGAATTTGTTTTGCTTGACTCCTCATATTTGTTTACAAGGAATTTGTTATTCTTTTTTTTTTATTTTTGGGAAGGAGAAAGAAGAAACAATTTTTTAAAATTAAAAAATACTGTGTAATTGTAAAAAAGTAAAATGCTATAACAATTTAAAAAAAAAAAACCTTTTAAAAGTAAAATAAATAAAATCCCTTGTCTTTTTGCCTAAATCTAGAATGTAAGTACCACGTGTAGAGTTATAAGTCTAGAGAAGGTGCCCAAGCTACCTGAGTTGGTAGAGAGAGTTTCCTCATCTGGGAGTTCCCTATTTCAGTAAAATCATAGGCCTAGTCTGTATCACTAAAAAGCCTATGCAGGTTTACAAAGTGCTTTTTTTTTGGACACCAAGAAGGTAGGTAATACAAATATTTTCCCCTGAGAAGAAGAAATTAAAACTCAAAGAGATTGTCACATAGATCAATAAACGACAGCCCAGGACTCAGTTCTTCTGACCCCAAGTCTTACATTCTTGTCATTAGAGTTCATTGTTTCCCAAGTAGAGAGAAGCCTACTACTACTACTAGGCTTCCTGCACTTTGCTTCCCTTTAATGTACTCTCATATCTTAGATAAACTAGTCTAATTGCTGTTTCAAGTGCAAGACATCCTAGCTGTCCCTCTGGGTCTGGAAGACACTTCCTTGTCATCTCTTGTCTCTCTTAAAATCCTCATTTTCTTTCAAGTCTCATATTTGTTTTCTAGGAATCTGTTTTTCTTTCTATTTTTTTTCAATTGAATAAGGAGAAGAAGAAAGAGGGATTTATTTCTTAAACTAAAAAATATTATGTAATTGGAAAAAAATTAAATGCTGTTAAGAATTTTTAAAAAACTTTTAAAAATAAAATAAATAATCTCTTGTCTTTTCTTTTAAGTATAGAATTGTAAATATTAATTGTAGAGTTATAAGTTTAGAGAAGGTGCTAAAGCACCTGAATTGGTAGAGGGAGTTTCCTTATCTGGGAGTTCCCTATTTCAATGAAATCAATGGCAGAACAAAAGTCAACATGACTGGTGATGGTCCAGGATGAAGTAGATGACTTTAGCTTCTTCTATGTCTGACCAAGCTCTAAGCATGGCTTTTGGAACAAATCATCCATTCCTCCAGGAAAAGTCTTCACATGCTTAGGATAAATATCCCTCATCTCCTTAATGGTGTGAGGCTTTTGGTTACTCTCAATCTGGTTTAACCCATCAGCACCCTTGTGCTAGGATGTGGCCACTGTATATGCTACAACTTCTTGGAAACACAGGTGAGAGTTGGGTGAAGTTAGACACCAAAGGTAGATGAGCAGCTCTAAAAAGAGCTGAATAAGCCCTCATATCAGAAGTGCTAGTCCTCCCTGAATGCCCTATATACCCCAAGTACTTCATAAATGTTTGTTGAATGAATGAATGAAGTCAAAGCAAATATGCTGAATTTTGAGCAGATGGAGTATAAATAACATCATTTTTATAAAAATAACATGGTATTTTTAATGGAATCTTTATAATTTTGAACAGATCATCAAACATTTACCATTCCATCTCTGATTACACTTTAAAAGAGCCAGTAGTTTTAGAGTGCTAAATGTAATCTATGTATGGGGTTTTGTCAATATCTGTAATACTTAGAGACTAGATAAAAAGAAAAAATCAAATAGAGCTTACCTCCCCCAACCTCCCCCCCAAAAAAAACCAAACCAAACAAAAACAAAAAACTTCCTTAATTTCTATTCCAGGCTTCCATTTGATCTGTGCTAATCCTTGGGAGAACACATTCAACATAGCCCAGTAAGGACAGAGCAAGGAGTGTCTCACAGAACTAAGAGTTTTCTTTAAGCTCAGAATATAGGATATAAATTTCTAAACAACTGCAAACTGAAGAAGCACCATCCAGATTAGAGGAAGTTGATTTTAATAAAAATCTTCACTTTTTTTTCCACTGCTATTTGTATTGTATATTTATTATGCAAAAGATCATACAGAGTACAGCATTATGTAGATATCTCACATAGTTGGCAGGGACCTTGTACAACAAGTATGGTGGCCCAGAGCAGGAGGATTCTTCCACTTACTTCCTGAGTGACTAAATATTGCCTTCTGTCTCACTGCATAGGTATGGAATTAAGATTCTTTAATGACAGTAAGTTATTGCAAAGCTGAAGTGTCAAAGTGTTATCATTAATATATGTGGCATAGGGTGGAGACTAGAAACTGGGACTATTGAAAAGGAAGTGTTTTTCATGGAAGCCTTTTAGGAAACAAGGTTTCCAGACAATATTCCAGACCTGCTTAGGTATATAGTCATTGTGGTATAGGAATGGGCAGCTACATGATTCAGTGGATAGAGCACTGGACTGCGAATCTTTTTTGCACTATCAGCTCCTACTTTACTATTTGTTATCTATCTACCTATCTCCTCTTTCTTTGTTTCTTTTCTTCGTTCCTCCCTCCTTCTCCTCTCCTTCCCCTCTCATTCCCTCTCTCTTTCCCTCTCTTCTTCCCTCTCTCCTTCCTTCCTTCCCTTTCCCCCCTTCCTTCCCTTTTCTCCCTTCTTCCTTCCTTCCTTCTCTCCCTCCATTCCTTCCTGCCTGCCTTCCTTTTTCCTTCCCTTTTTCTCTGTCCTCTTGCACAAAATGACTAATATGAAAGTTTTACACCCATAGGCACAAACTGCTTAGACCCTACTTTTAACTTGACTGCAGTTTAGAATGTCCTAGTCAAGAGATTCATTGTCTTCAGTCTTCCCAGCATCAGGGACTAGAGGCATGCACACCAAGCCCAGCCTTCTTTTTCTTATTGTGAATTCTCTTGTTATTTTTTGTTACAATATTTGTACCCTTCCTGCTTGAAGAGATATGTAGTCTGAACATCTATATGCTGACATATAATAACAATAACTTATATTTCTAGATAGCTGAGGGCTACAAGTCACTTTCCTCATAATAACACTATGAACACAAGTTGTCTTAACACTCATTTTATTGAATGTTACCATAATATTTTCAACTTCCCTTTCTAATTTGATATTTTATATTTGATTTGGGTTGAGGGAGTTCATTTCAGCAGACAGGGAAGATAGGAACAAAATTACAATGGTTTGGGGAGTGTGTGTGTGTGTGTGTGTGTGTGTGTGTGTGTGTGTGTGTACCTCATGTGTATAAATAACTCCTTGTTTCCCAAAGCTGTTGTTCTTCCAAGTGACATAGACACATGAACGGCCAGATGTCCAGAAAGATACCTGGATCCCAGAGAATAGTAATAGAACAATAGCTGAGAGATGTGTCTGGCACTTAAATCTCTTTGGATTTAAGCTGTTCTGTACCCAGATTAAGTTAATGTAGCTTGGTGATCTTTTAAACACAATATTCAATGATTAATAACAATTGATAGTTATAGGAGGGAGCTATAGGAATGATGGCCAGATAGGGTCCAGGCCCTGGGCACCTCAGTGGAAGAGATCAAGTAAGCCTACTGCTGGCAAACCCTAAGCTACCACTCAGACAAGAACAAGGAGTCTGGAGCCCTGAGAACTTCAATGAGATCTCCCAGGCTTATCATGTGCTCAGCAACCTATGCAAGAGGGACATCTTCAACAGCAAGGGGGAGGAGGGACTGAATGTTGGTGGCCCTAGTAGTAATAGCAGTCCTAATGGTGACTCCTTCAGCTACACTTTCCATGAGAACCCTTATGCTATGTTTGCTGATTTCTTGGATGACTACAACCCCTTTGATACCATTTTTGGTTAATGAAAGGGGAAATAAGGCATGGGCACTGATGACTCATTTTCTGCTTTTCCTATGGGCATGGGTGACTTTACAAATACGAACTCTGGCTGAGCCCATCTCATCCAGGAACATGGCTACTGAAAACAGGATCCCCCTTTGCCCACCACCTACAGGTCTCATTGAGGAGATCTCTAGTGGTTGTTCCAAAAAGATGAAGTAAAGAAGTTATAGGTTTAAATATTTTGATTTGAAAACAAGTGACTTAACCCTGATGGGAAGAGCATCTACAATGTGGACAAGATCCTGACCATTGAAGTGAAAATAAGAGTGTAAAGAAGGGTCCAAGATTACCTTTCCAAAACAGAGGAACCAAACCTCTACCAACATTCCAGTTGACATTTTGACTTTGTTTTAAAGGACAAGCCACATCATATATTTAAGAGGGACTAGTCTGATGTGATTTACTCCCAAGGATCTCCTCTGTGAGGTCCTATGTGGCTATACAGTGAATGTCCTAATGCTGGATGGCTGGATCATACCTATAGTGTTCAAGAATGTCATCAGTCCCTGAATGAGGCAGAAGGTTACCAAACACCAGAAAAATGTGAGGACTTCATTATTAAATGTGAAGTGAAGTGAATTTCCTTGACAGAATTCCCCAACTTCAAAGTAGTCCTGGAGCACATCTTGCCTGTATAGCAATCTCTGCTCCTCAAGAACTGAACCAAGGATATTTCCAAAGTTTAAGGTTTTCTAGACCATCTCCAAAAGTTGTGGGCCCCCAGGATGAGAGGACCCACAGAGGGTTTTCATAGGCTGGATGTTTCCAAAGAATATATTACAATCTTTCAAAAAAAAAAGAAAAAATAGTTATAGATTTAAGATGTTTTGATTTGATAATTTTTATAGCTGTCTTTTATTTTCACAGTCTATATTTCCTATTGTAGCCACCCTCCTCTTATACTATCTTCATGTCAAAAAATTAAAAAGAGGAAAAAAAACAGTTCAGTAAAACTAACCAACATAGGCCAGACTTGGTGATGCTCACCTGCAATTCCTGTTGCTGGGGAGGTTGAGACTATTGGATTGCTTGAGTTCAGGAGTTCTAAGCTGTAGTGGGGATAAAACTGTTTGGCTATTTACACTAAATGTGGTACCAATATGGTGAACCTCCAGTGGATAGTTGGCCATAGAGGTATTTAAGGAAGGGTAAGTAGACCCATGTTGGGAAAAGAGCAAGGCAAAACTTCTGTGGAGATCAGCAGTGTGATTGGGTCCATGGATATCCTCCAAGGAGAATTCAAAATCTATAACACTAAATGTTCATTTCAGGAAAGGATTATATAATAGTAGAAGAAATTATATTAATGAGTGTCTATCTTTTCTTTACTACCTTGTAGATTATTCTTTTGTTCTCTACTGTGCATTTTTTAAAAACTTTTTTTATTTTTTCCCCCTTTCATCCTTTCTACTTCCCCCAAGCAGGCTATTAAGCACAGCTATATATAACATAATACACACATACATATACATATGTGTGTACACACATACATACATGCACATCCCATATCTATACACACATATATACATTCACACTCACCACAGACCCACTCATTTATCTATATATTTATATATACACACATAGAGCAACATGTATATATATCTACATATACTCTCTCTCTCACACACATACACACATGTATTAACCCATATTTAAACATGGATCTAAAACAATATTAGTATGGCTGACATATAATGTAGATTTCTCTTTTCCTCAAATCTTTAAGTTTGACTTTGTCTAAGATCAATGATCCCTATAGTTGTATTTTTTTTCTAATAAATTCTACTCCTGATCCTTGTTGTAGTGTTTGTATATTTCTCTTTCCTATCGTTGCTAACTCTTCCGCTTTAATTCTGCACCTTGACTTGCCTTGCTATTACTTAATCTCCCCTACTCATGAATCTTCTCCCTTGTCTTTTTCCCACACCCTTTGCTTCCTTATCCACTCATCCCTCCCCCCTTATTTCTTTATAGATTTTGGAGGGTGCTATTCCCTTCAATGCCTATTTAATCCATTCTCTATGTGAGTAGATATTCAGAACTATGAGCCCTTCTCCTAGTGCTTCTGTGTCTATTTTTCCTCAACATCTAATTTCATTAACATAGTTAAATTTTTGCCATTTTTTCTAGGGGTTTTGCTTTTTACAGCCAGATCATATTCAACTCTTTTGAGTTGAATCTTTCTTTTGAGCTACCCAATTGCTGATGTCAATCCTAAACATAAGGCATACATTTCCATGTAAAAAACATAAAACAATTTGTCCATGTATATCTTCTAAAATGATTTTTGATATTGGCTCTTATATGTTAAATTTTTTATTGAGTTTGGTTTTGTTAGAAAGAAATTCCTGAAAATTTGCAAGTTTATTGAATGTCCATTTTTTTCCCATTCAATGTTATGATAATTTTGCTGGATATTATATTTTTGGCTCCAGGCCTAATTCTTTTAATCGCTGGTATATTTGATTCTAAAACCTGCATTCTTTTATTGTGGCTGCTGATAAATCCTGTACAATTCTAATTGTAGCTTCAGCATATTTGAATTTTTTTTGTTTCTTACAAAATTTTCTCTTTGATCAGGGAGTTTCCAAATTAGGCAATAATATTTTTATGTGTTTTCCTCAAAGAATATCTTTGAGATGGTGAACAGTGGATTTTTCTATTTCTACTTTCCCTTCATGTTCTACATCTCTAGGACAAATTTCTTGAATTATTTCTTGCATTATTGTGTCAAGATTCTTTTTTTGGTCACAGCTTTCAGGTATTATAATTATTACTATATATTTTTTTCTTGATCTGTTCTCCAGATCTGTTGTAGAAAAACAACAGATAAGATGTTTTATATTCTGTTCTATTTTTTCATTCTTTATATTCTGTTTTATTATGTCTAGATCTCTTATAGCTTTGATGGCTTCCCCTTGCCCAATTCTAATTTTCAGAGAGTTATTTTTGTTTTTAAGATTGTATCTCCTTTTCTAGTTGGTTAACTTTTTTTTTTCCACAAACTTCTTGTTTTTCTTGGATGGTTTTTATTTTTTCCTCATTGTTTCTCATTTGATTTTTAAATTCTTTTTTGAGTTCTTCTATACAGTCTCTCTAGGCAAGGAGCCATTTAATGTTACTCTTTGGGGTAGAAGAAGCTTTTTTTTTTTTTTTTTTCTTTCCTTTCCTCTGAAGATTAACCCTGGGCTTCCCTTTTCCCATTGTAATTTTCTTCTTTGCCAGTTCATTTTTTTTTTTAAATAAGAAGTATTAGTGTAAGCACCTCCCACCATGGGCTGGAGAGACAGTGTCTCTGGCTTGATTTCAGTTCTTCCCTTTTACCTGAAACCCCAAACCAAAAGCTCCCTACTCCTGTAAGTGCCTGCAGACAACAACGTCCTTGCCCCACTGCTTCTTCACTCAAGGGATGTGCTGGTTTCTTCTCACTCAGGGCCACTTCCCTGAAGCACAGCAGGACCTGGTGTTTTCCACAACCAAGGTTCACTCAATCTTCCTAGACTCTGACATTTGACTCCACAGCAGTCTGAAAGGGGAAAGTCTGGTGGTTCCTGCTGAGGTTTCAGCCACACTCAGTTCACTTCAGGGGTCCCACTTGGTGTTTCTGAGGAGCTGGCCTGGAGGTGGTTTGCACTTCAAACAGTTTAATACCAGCCCCAGGTTTTTCTTCAGATCTTCTTGGGTTGTACCAGGAGGAGCCCTATTCTGTCCCAACTCTTCTTGAGTTTTTACCTATGTTCACTCTGAAGCACAAATATATTCTGTTTGTGGGGGAAATGTAGAGAGCTTGAAATTTACCAATCTACTCTGCCATCTTCCCTGAATCCTCTGAGCAGGCTGATTTCAGAAAAACCTGAAAGGATTTACATGAACTGATGCTGAGTGAGGTGAGCAGAACCAGGAAAACATTGTACACAGTAACAGCAAGATTATGTGATGATAAACTGTGATGGATTTGGCTCTTCTCAAGAATGTGGTGATTCAAGGCAATTCCAATAGACTTGGAATGGAAAATGCCAATTACATCTAGAGAGAGAACTGTGGAGACCATATATGGATTGAAGCATAGTATTTTTACCTTTTGTTTGCTTTTTCTTTCTCATAATTTTTTCCCCTTTTGGTCTGGTTTTTCTTGTACAGCATGACAAATATGGAAATGTTTTAAAGGATTGCACATATTTAAATTTATCAGATTGTCTTGGGGAAGGGGGAAGTAAGGGTGGTATGGAGAAGGGTTTGGAGCACAAAGTCTTACAAGAATATTGAAGAATATATTGGGAAAAAAAGAAATTGGATTATTAAAGATCTCTGTCATTCTGTTAATTTGAGTATTTTATATACAAATATATTTTAAGATAATTCTCTATTTCTTCTGAATTCTCAATTTTTTAATCCTAAATTTTTTTTTCTTCCCCTTGAAATCAAGCCAAACGCTTCCGGGGGTGGAGCCATGGTGGCGGAGATCAGACAGGATTCTCTGTAACCTCCTCTAACCTCCCCTCAAACCAACAAAATATGAAGCCTCTAGACTGATTCTGAAGCAAAAAAATCCACAATATCTGGAGAACAACACGATTCTAGAAGAAGATACTCTGGAAGAACCTCAAAACAGGTCTGTTTTAATGGGGCAGGGGGTGGCCTACTTAACCCAGACTGCAGCACAGGGAGACCGGGGCAGGGAGCTGGAGCAGGGAGCTGGAATAGGAGTCAGAACAGGAGTGGGAGTGTTGTGCTTTTCACACATCTGGGAGTCTTCTGCGAGCCTCTTGGAACAATTAGTCCTGATTGTGGGCAGGTGGTTTGGAGGGTCTGCCTTTTGAGGGGGATAGATTGTGAACCACTGAACCCCTGATGAGCATCGGACCTAGCTGCCATTACACAGCACCTTAAAGCAATCAATCAAACAACAGGACTGATAAGCACCAGAAATAATTCAATCAGGGGAGCTGCCCAGCCCCTGACATAATTCAATCAGCAGAACTGCCCAGTTCCTGAAATAACTCAATCAGCAGAACTGCCCCAGGGCAAATTAAAGCAGCTGTCCCACCTTTGCCCTAAACAAACCTCACACCCTTAAAAAAAAATGAGTAAAAAACCAAAAAGAGCTCCACCATAGACAACTTTTATGGAGAGAGGGAAGAACAGACCTCAAATCCTGAGGCCCCTAAAGGTAAAGCAACTCCAGAAAAACCCCCAAAGAGAGACATAAATTGGTCTCCATGTCACAAGGCTTTCTTTGAAGATTGCATAAAAAATCTTAAAAGAGAGTTAGAAGAAACATGGGGAAAGGAAATGAGATCACTGCAAAATAAAATAGAAAAAATGGAAAAAGAATGCAATGAACAAAAAAATGTAATTGGTCAATTGCAAAAGGAACTAAAAACAGTAACTGAAGAAAATAAGACATTAAAAATTAGAATCGAACTATTGGAAATTAATGACTCATCAAGACTTCAAGAATCAGTTGAACAAAAACAAAAAAATGAAAAGATAGAGAAAAACATGAAATATCTCCTAGGAAAAACAACTGACCTGGAAAATAGATCTAGGAGAGACAATCTAAGGATTATAGGGCTTCCTGAAAGCCATGATGAAAAAAAGAACCTGGACACTATATTCCAGGAAATCATAAAAGAAAACTGCCCTGATATTTTACACCCAGAAGGCAAAATACTCCTTGAAACAATCCACCGATCACCTCCTGAAAGAAACCCAAAAATTAAGTCCCCCAGAAATATCGTGGCTAAATATAACTATCATACCAAGGAAAAGATATTACAAGAAGCCAGAAAGAAACAATTTAAATATCGGGGAGCTACAATTAGGATCACACAGGACCTAGCAGCTTCTACTTTGAAGGATTGAAGGGCCTGGAATCAGATATTCCGAAGGGCAAAGGAACTTGGATTACAGCCAAGAATAAGTTACCCAGCTAGAATGAGCATTATCTTCCAGGGAAGAAGATGGTCATTCAATGATATAGGAGAATTTCACCTATTTCTACTGAAAAGACCAGAACTGAACAAAAAATTTGATCTACAAACACAGAACACAAGAGAAACATAAAAAGGTAACAAGAAAAAATAACTCTTGAAAACTATATTTATGTTATAGATACTTATAGAATGAGGGTTGATTTTATGAATCGATTATTACATTATGATTATGATATGATTACTGTGATTTTATGATTATTATCATATGATTACTGTGATTTTATGATTATTATTATATGTTTATTGTGATTTTATGAATCTTATGATAAACTGAAAAAGAAATTAGAGGTAGAAAAGGGATAACACTGGAAGAAGAGGAAAAGGAGGTTAAATAAGGGAAATTACATCACATGTAGAGGCAAAGAAAACCTATAATGATTGAGGGGAGAAAAGGGAGGGGAATGAGAATTGGGTTAATCTCCATCTCATCAGATTTTGCTCAGAGGGAATAATAGACGTACTTATAAAGAAACTGGAGGGAAAGGGGGGAAAAAAGGGGTGGGTGGGGCTCTAAAGGGGAAGGATTGTTTGAGGGAAGTGGTTTTCAAAAGCAAAATAGTAGGGAGGAGGGAAAGGGGATAAGAAAGGGAATTAATGAAAAAAAAAAAAGGCAGATGAAGGTAGCCTTGCTGTATCAGATCTAAAACTATATTATAAAGCAGCGGTCATCAAAACCATTTCTTACTGGCTGAGAAATATAGCAGTCAATCAGTGATATAGGATAAGATATCAGGACAATCTAGGCAATAACTATAGCAATTTAGTGTTTGATAAACCCAAAGACCCCAGCTTTTGGGATAAGTACTCACTATTCAGCAAAAACTGCTGGGATAATTGGAAACTAGTGTGGAAGAAATTAAGGCTGGACCCACACCTAACACCTCACACCAAGATAAGATCTAAATGGGTTCATGATCTAGATATAAAGAGTGATGTTATAACCAAATTAGAGGAACATGGGATAGTTTACCTCTCAGACCTGTGGAGATGGAATAAATTTATGTCCAGGGAAGATCTGGAACTCTTAATTGAACACCAGATAGATAATTTTGATTATATTAAGTTAAAAAGTTTCTGTACTAACAAAAATAATGCAGACAAGATTAGGAGGGAAGCATTAAATTGGGAAATCATCTTTACATTTAAGGGTTCTGATAAAGGTCTCATCTCTAAGATATATAGAGAATTGTCTCACATTTATAAAAATTCAAGCCATTCTCCAATTGATAAATGGTCAAAGGATATGAACAGACAATTTTCAGATGATGAAATTAAAACTATTTATAATCATATGAAAAGGTGCTCCAAATCACTATTGATCAGAGAAGTGCAAATTAAGACAACTCTGAGGTACCACTACACACCTGTCTGTCAGATTGGCTAAAATGACAGGAAAAGATAACGATGAATGTTGGAGGGGATGTGGGAAGACTGGGATACTGATGCATTGTTGGTGGAACTGTGAACGGATCCAACCATTCTGGAGAGCAATTTGGAGCTATGCTCAAAAAGTTATTAAACTGTGCATACCCTTTGACCCAGCAGTGTTTCTATTGGGCTTATATCCCAAAGAAATCATAATAGAAGGAAAGGGCCCCACATGTGCAAGAATATTTGTGGCAGCTCTTTTTGTGGTGGCTAGAAACTGGAAACTGAGTAGATGCCCATCAATTGGAGAGTGGCTGAATAAATTATGGTATATGAATGTTATGGAATATTATTGCTCTGCAAGAAACGACCAGCAGGACGATTTCAGAGAGGCCTGGAGAGACTTGCATGAACTGACGCTGAGTGAGATGAGCAGAACCAGGAGATCATTGTACACAGCAACAACAGTACTATATGAGGATCAGTTCTAATGGACATGACTCTCTTCAACAATGAAATGCTTCAAACCAATTACAATTGTTCAGTGAAGAAGGCCATATACACCCAGTGAGAGGGATGTGAAATGTGGACCACAACATAACATTTTCATGTTCTCTATTGATGTTTGCTTGCATTGTATTTCCTTTATCAGATTATTCTCTCTTATAGATACGATTTCTCCTGAACAAAAAAAAATGATGTGTGGCAATAACTATACATATATTCGATTTAAGTATTCTAACATAATTATCATGTAGTGGATATCCTGCCATCTAGGGGAAGGGTCGGGCTTAGGGGGGGAAAAATTTGTAACAGAAAGCTTTGTAAGGGTTAATGTTTAGGAATTACCCATACATATGTTTTGCAAATAAAAAGTATTAATAATAAAAATAAATTCCAAGATGAAAAAAAAAAAAGGAATACAACACACACACACACACACACACAAAAAAAAAAAAAAGAAATCAAGCCAAACTTGTGAGGAGTAAAATGGATTTTTTTTTTTCTTTGAAGGTTTGGTTTGCACAGGAGCTAGGAAAAGAAAGAATAAAAAAGAAGTGAATTTGTCTTATTTTATTGTAGCATATGGTTCCTTCCTGAGAAGGTTTGTTTTAAGCTCTACTGAGAAATACTATCTTTTATTTTAGTTGTGAAAAAGCAAATGATGGGATGTAACATGAAAGTCATTAAATCCTATTAAGACCTCATTAATGCTGAACTAGGAATCTTCACAAGAAATAAATGTGAGAGATAATCATTCATTTTATTTTGAAATTTTGTTTCTTTCAAAAGAAGATATATTAGTAAAATTATATATTTTTTAAACTAATAAACAGAAATCTATACAAATGTCATCAATTGGCCAATTTACTTACTGTCTTTTTACCTTTCATATAAATCCTGTTTTGTATAGTTAGTTATGGCAAATTACCTTCTGTTTCATCCTCATTGACTTTACTTATTCCAACTCATGCCAAAGAAATTTAGTCAAAACTTTTCAGTTGTGAGAGTAACTTTTCCTGATAGTTTGAATGAATGCATGTTGTTTGTCCTTTGTTTTCTAAAAGGACCCATAACATCATGGGAATTTTATGTCTTGATTTGTGTGTGAATTGGATTCAAGTAAATCAGAGCTATGCAAAGTTGTCAACCTCACTCTTTGAAAGGCATCAAAATCCAGTGGCTAGAAGAAGTCAGGACAACTGGTAATGATCTAGTTTTCAGTGGATGACCTTGGTATCAGTCTCTCCAGGCCTCTCTGAAATCGTCCTGCTGGTCATTTCTTACAGAGCAATAATATTCCATAACATTCATATACCATAATTTATTCAGCCACTCTCCAATTGATGGGCATCCCTTCA
>JAJPUD010010228.1:0-55160 GCA_023553655.1 Myrmecobius fasciatus | reverse complement strand
GAGAGGAAAAGAGAGATTTCATTTCAGTTTGTATATGCATATATAAACACATCATATATATATACATAAACATACATGTACATATATCTATACACCTGAGGCAATTTAAAGATATCTAGTTTAACAGCTATTAGAAACAAGAGATTCTCATCCAGAATATAACTTGAAAATCAGAGCAATTAGCTCAAGTATGATATAGAGAGTATTCAATTACATATTGATCATTTAAGATAATGGTATCAAATTCAAATACAAATAGAAGCCACTAAATCATATTTAAGTATTCTTTTAAGCCATGGACTACATTCTTGATATCTTTGATTTACTTTATAGGGTGGAAAAGGAAGAATAAGTGGGAGTAGGGAGAAAATAATTCATACTGAATTCATGCAGAAATTTAAAAGATCCTGAAAATTGCTTTTGCATGTGGTTTTCTGATATAGGAAAACTTAGTAATCAAGCAGAAATCTCCTAATTCTCCAGAGATTATTCTGTTTATTGGGCTAGAAATATAAGAATTAGGTCCTCTGGGGATGAACTATTAAAATATTTTCTTTGGTTACAGAAACAATTTCTTTTTCACTGTAAGAGACCCCCCAAAGGATTATATTATTAATACGAGGCACTTGAGAATCCCAGCCCTCTCTTGAAGCTGACTTTTCACCTTCCAAATGTTGTAAAAAATAAAATTTCTCTCGTGCTCTGTGAACCAGCTCTGTTGGAGCCAATATGACTTCAAACAGGTTAGGGAGAAATAGGGTGTAGAGAATTTTTCTACTTCTGTACATGAGGGAAAATGGAGAACTTTCATGGCTGGGGCCACATCCACTTCTTAATTTTCCCTGTTGTAAGGACAAATTACTTCTGTGAGAACTTCAACTTAGTATTGACAAAAGTTTGCCTTTTAAAAATAAAGCCAATTTTGTGATGTAACATGTTCTAAGAGGATTTATAATGGAAATTGTCTACTGTTCCCCAAAAGAATTAACTTAGTTTTGATAATATAACAATATTATATTGTAATAAATTTTCTTTTAATCATTATTATTTTCAAATTTAATCTCAAGAGAATTTTCAAATATTTTTTTAATTAGTCTTGTTACAAATTGTAGAGGATGACACGAAAGCCTTGATTTTAGGGGTCATGTCCCTTTTCTCCCGACGGACTGAATTCCAATGAAAGAAAGTCTGCTATCTAATCAATTTGTCAGAGGAGGAAGGGGAAAGAATAAGGTATTTTATGATTCTATCTAATCTCTATAGATTGATGTATAAAATATGGTATTGTCTCAGTTTAGGCAGAAACCAGAATAATTCTGGAAGGATTAATTAACACTGGGGTGAATATGAAAGTTGATATTCCCTCTAAGGGTGATATAGGAGACTTAGGGAATGAGTCAGAAACAAGAGAGCATCCTTATTGATTGGCAATGGTTCAGGTCTGAACTGTGGCAAGATAAAACAAGGTTTACCCAATCCCATGTCTTAACTGGAGGGTATAATGATATAAATAATAATAATAATAATAATGTTTTACACATCTTTTGTGGTTGTTCCCATAATGTCCAACTCTTTGAGACCCCTTTTGGTGTTTTCTTGGCAGAGATACTGGCTTGCCATTTCCTTCTCTAGCTCATTTTACAAATGAAGAAATTAAAGCAAAGGATCAAGTGCCTTGCCCAGCCAGGGTCACACAGCTAAGTATCTGAAGCTGGATTTAAATTCAGGTCTTACTTATTCTAGGCCCAGTGCTCTATCCACTGTGACACATACCTACATCATTTATCTATACAACCTTATAAGATATTTATTCCCATTTTACAGATGAACAGAGAGTGAGAGGCTAAGGAATTTACATAGGGTTACATAGTGAGTAGCTAGAGTAGAATTTGAAGTTGGGTCTTCCTGAATACATGTAATGTGCTCTCTCCATTATACTACTTAGCTGCCTAACATGCCTGAACTATGGATAAATATTAATAAAATGCTTCTTCTAATGTTTGAAAATCTGTTTACCTATTAAAATTCACAGCCGAATCCATATTTCTGCCTTTTCTTATAGTAGAAAGAGCCTCAAGGAATCAAAAATCTCAATTCTAATCTTATTTTTTCACCAGTTGTGGAGTCTTGGACAAGTTCAACTTGGAAAAGTCTCAGTTTTCTTATCTGTCAAATAATGGTAATGATATCATTCGTATTTATTTAGGGGATTTTTTGTGAGCTTCAAATGAGATCACAGATGTTGAAGTGATTCAAATTGATAAATTACTATTACACTATACTCTTCTCATTTTTTTCTGACATACTTCCTTTCACTATTTAAAATGTATAATGCTGCTGTTAAAATTTTTTAGTATCCTATTGAGGCATTTATTATTAATAACAGAAATAATGGTTGAAATTATTATTGGAAAACAATTATTATTGGAATAATAATTTCTCCCACTGGCCTATTACAATAAACTTTTAAAAAATTAGATTTCATTTGGAATTTAATGAACTCCAAAAGAGAGAACATTTTCAAATTAGAATAGAAAGAGTATGATATATGAAATGTATTCAGTACAATTTTCTTATATATACATATATATGTAAATGTATATATGTATATATATATATGTACATATATATGTATGTGTATAAATTCAATAGAGGATATGCACAATTTAGTGACTTTTGGGGCACAGTTCCACAATGTCTATGATAGTTCATAGCTCCACTCTAAGGACATTACTATGCTTATCTTCCTACATCCTTCCCAACAATTATGATATTTCTTTCTTTCTTCTTTTGTCATCTTTGCCAGTCTAATAAATGAGAGGCAGAGCTTGAGAATTGTATTTATTTGTATTTCTTTAATTTTTAATTATTTTGAACATATAAAAATATGACTATTGATTGCTTGTATCTTTGATAGCAGCTTCTTCTTATCCATTGATCATTGATCTATTGATAAATCGATTCTTTACACAGTTTGGGTATCATATCTTTTATCAGAGAAACTTTATGCAAAGATTTTTTCCTCTGCTAATTATTTTCCTTCTAATTTTAATTGCACTGATTTTGTGCAATCAAAATCGCCCATTTTGCTTTCTTGTGATCATTTCTATCCTTTGGTGAAGAATTCTTCCCCTATCCCTAATTGCAAATGAATATTTGCAAATTAGCTCCACTAATTTGTTTAGGATATTATATTTTTGATCTAGGCCATGTATCCATTTGGAACTTATTGTGGGGATATGGCCTCTGACACTAGTTCTGTTATCCTGAGCAAGTCTCAACACCATCTATAAAATAAGCTAGAGAAAGAAATGGCAAATTACTCCAATATCTTTATAAAGAAAATTCTAAGAGTCAGACAACTGAACAACAACACTAACAAGTGGTATATGATGTTAAACTTGGTCTAAACCTAATTTTTGCAGTCTGTTTTCCAGTTTTCCCAGAGTTTTTTTTATTTCATTTTTGTTTTCCAAATAAGTCCTCAAACTGGTATTTGTCACCTTTGAGTTTATTAAACTTTATGTAACTATACTCATTTGCTTCTATATGTTGTGTACCTAATTACTTATTATTTTTTCTGCTCTTTAGCAACTATCAAATGTTGTGATAATTATTGCTATGTAGTATAATTTAAGAGCTGATATTGTTTAGTTTCCTTTATTCCCTTGAGAATCTTGAGTTATTGTTGAGGTTTTTCCCCTAGTTCCATAAAGTAATCATTGGATAGTTTAATTGGCATGGAAATTAATAAGTAAATGAAGTAGCATTTTATTTTAATTGTCATATCTGCTTTGTTATTTAATACAGTAAATGTTTGCTTTACATTATCATACTTATTTTTATCTACCAATGAACAGTTAAAATTTAGTTCTGTCTTTATTCCTCTAAAGAAAGTTTTATAGTTGTATTAAAGTAGTTCCCAAGAGTGTCTGGGTAGGTAGACTTTTACAGATATATTTTGTATTAAATTCCATATTCTGAATGACATGGCTTCTTTTTACCTTGACAGTCTTCCTACACTTTACTCCCTTCCATCCATCCACTACCCAGCTTAATTGCTGTTCCTCAAATATGACACTGCATCTTTCTATGAGTGGCTTTATCCTGGCTCTTCCACCTGCTTATAATACTTGGTCCTCTTTTCTTTTTTCCCCTTATAATTTTTCCTCAAATTCTTTCTTCTCTTGGGAGTCTTTTCAGGTTCCCCCAAATGTTATTTTCCTTTCCTTTTCAGATTACCATCTATATACTTTTTATATAGCTAGATGTCTAGTTATTTAGATTCTTTCTCCCCCATTAAATTCTAAGTCCTTGAAGGGTTTTTTGGCTTCTTTTGTTTTGCTATTCTTTGTATCACCACTGCTTTACATAATTTCTGGCACATGGTAATTTAATAAAGCTTGTTGATTGTTTGACTGACATAATATAAAACACTTTACTCATAGAGAATCTGTGAAGTAAGTTACAGGGAAAATATTTAATAGTCCCATTTCACAGATGAATGATATGAGGCTAAACATTTATATATCTTGTCTATGATCATAAAGCTAGGTGACAAAGCTGAGACTAGCACTTACGTCTCTTGAATCTTGAATATAGTATGACCTGTGTTTTCCCATTAAATATTTTTCAAATGTAATTTTCACAACATAAGGTAGACACCATTTAAACACTAAATGGCAGAGAAAATATAAAGAATTTCCCATAGATACAAAAATGGAAATTTAAGGCAATCCATATAATTAATTTTAATAAGATTGAAATAATTTGGGAATAGTATATTTAGAGGTATCAGAAATAAAAGACCTTTTCAAAATCATGATTATCAAAGACATCTAAGAATACTGTCATTTATGGCAAGAATGGATATCTTGACTTTGTCAAAGTACCAATTGTTTACAAAAAAAAAATCAAGCACATAAACAAACATCTCTTTATTACTCTTTGTTGAATGAAATGATAAAGATAGACCAACAACAGTGAAGCTTCAGTCAATTTACCCATCAGGATATAGAGTCTATTATAAACTGATTCAATATTGAAATTCATCTACTACACACAATTGTAAATGCAAAACTGTGGTTTTATCTTCTATGTCTTATTGTTCTGCTATACACCAAACCTATTGGTTTGTTGGAGTGTTTTAAACCACAAGCTCTACAAAACTGTTTATTCTCCTTTCACTTAATAGTTAACTCTTTTTAAACTATCTAGTGAAATGATTCTTTAAAATCACTGATTATTTCCTAGCTGTCAATCTCATAAACTTGTCACTGAAACAAGTTATTGGAATCACGATACTTTTGAAATATGCTACTATTTTGACTTGTAGTCAAACAAGCCTCAGTTTTTGTCATGTCTATAGACCTTCTATCACATGATCTTGCCATTTTTAGCTTTACTCAATGTTAGCTTACTTAGCTACAAAACAGAAAAAGCAATAGTTACACCAACTACTTGACAGTTATTGTGGGGATCAAATAAATGCTTTGGTAATTACAAAATGCCACAAAAGTAAGTCTTTGCCATTATCCTCATTCTCATCATTCTCTTCTTCATCTAGAGGGAGAAATCTCATTCCACTTTATTAAATATAAATCTGCTTGAGAAAAAGTAGGTTATTGATGGTGTTTCCAGATTTATTGAAATGAGCCTCCAAGACCTGGAGATCTAGTCCTCTTCTTTCTAAGCTAGAATATCATAATTCAATTCCATTGCATGCATTAAGCATTTATGAAATGCCTATTCTATTTTCAAGTCAGGTGATAATAATTTGGAGAAAAAGTTTCTTCCTTAAAGAGCTTATATTGCATAAGGGAAATATAATATTTAAACAGAAAAAAAGGGAATACTGTATGATTTAAGAAGGGAGAGAACACAAATAATTTGGGAAAATAAGGAAAGTTTCCCATAGGAGTTAAGACCTTGGTGAAGCCTTGAAGAAAGCTACTGATTCTAACATAACAGATGTGAGGAGGGACTGTAACTTAGACATTATAGTAATGGAAGGTGGAATACCCAGGTATGGGTACATTAAGCAGGAGATTGCATTAGGACTCTACTCTATTCATTTTTACTAAGAGCTTGTTCAGACATTTCTGTTTAGAATGACAGAGTTTGCTCATAAAATATTTGTATTTTATTTTCTAAAATAACTATGCCACCATAAACATAGTGTTGCAATAGTGACCATTCAGCAGCTAGTTGGCAAAGTAGATAGTGTGCTGGGCCTCCAGTCAGAAAGGCTTTTTAGTCTGAGTTCAAATCTGGCCTTAGATATTTAGCTGTGTGACCCTAAGCAAATCACCCATACTTGGTTTACTTGGACTTTTAAATCACCCAAACCCATTATGACAATGTGAAGACTTGTGAAGACACCTGACCATGCATCAGTCAGAGGTGAACCCACAAGGCAGGCAATATGTTCAACCCTATGGTTGAAAAATTTGACGACTTTACATTTTAAGACTTTTCAGCAAACTGAATGTCTAGTGTAAGGACAACTGGACTATATAATGGCTAGGTAAAAAGCAATGACTTCTGGCATATGTTTTAGGAAGTTTGAGATTTAAAAAAAAAAAACAAAAACTAGCTTGATACAGAACTGTACAATCCAAAATTTAAAAACAACATGCAGATTGAGGCAATGAAAAGAACACTGTACTAGGATCCAGAAGAACTTGTCTTGGCTTTGCCATCAATTTAAACAGTATGACCTCAATCAAATCAGGCCTTCTGTATCTCAATTTCTTCACCTCTAAAAAATCTGGGGATTAGATAATTAGATGGGAAAGATGGACTTGTTTTTAAAGGTAGAGCTGGAAAGAACTTCATCTAATGATCTAATTCAACCCTCATGGCACAGATAAAAAAACGGTGTCTCAGTGAAATTCAGTGATTTGTTCAGGATCAAAAGCTAGTAATTTTCTATCCATATGTATAAGAAGAAAAAAATTGTAGCACATGACATTCAAGGTTGTTGTAAAAAAGGTGATTGGGGTAGTTAGATGGCACAAGCAGGTAAACCTGAGTTCAAATCAAACCTCAGATACTTAACACTTACTAGCTGTGTGACCCTGGGCAAGTGCCTTAACTCCAATGCCTCACCAAAAAAAATTCCAATGAATGTTGAAAACTATCTATACATGTTTTTGAAAAAAACAATTTTAAAAAGTGATTAGCATGGCTCATAGTGGGTACTATGCAAATGCTTATTCTCTCTGTCCTCCTGAAAACAATCTAAAGGACAAACTATTTGCCTCTGAACTATTGGAAGAAAGCAAAAACACTTAAAACTACTAGTGAACAAGTATCATTGTAACAATGCAATATTGTTTTATGCTATTTAAATGACACCATTTTCAAGAGAACTGAGAAGCTGATAATTAGGTTGATTTAAAGAAAAAAGAAAATCACAACTGGTTTTAGAAATCAGTAATTCCTCTCTTCCTGGATGTCCAACTTTTAAAACAAACAAACCCAGAAAACTTGATTGCTTTTGAAGAGACAATCCATCCTAAAAGAGATTTGCTTCAAAAACAAAACAAGACAAAAGAAAAACAAAAAAAAAATCAAGTCAGCTTCAAAGGAAAAATACCAGCTAGTGTCAGTTCAATTAGGCAGAAAATAGGAGAATGGGAGGAGGGGGAATGGTAGGGGAAGAGAAACCTGTGGAAATGATCCTGTTGCCTTGAAGAGCCATTATAAAAAAATCTTGAGTAGAGAAAAAATATCGAGAAATAGTGAAAACTGGAAACCAAATGCATCTCTCAAGAAATGTATACTTTTTTTGAGAAAGGGATTTAAGAGAGTAAGCTATCAAAAAGATTTAAAATACAAAGTTTATCAAGGCTCAGAGAAGCCCTGTGATTGATGTTTACCTGCTGAGACATCTCCAACTTCAATATAGATGAGTCTACCAACTAATCAGCCATGAGTATTGAAGAAAGGAAAGCAGAAGAAAATAATGGAGAACTCAGATGATGAGGATACTGCTCAGCCAGTATTTTCATTCTCTCTCATAGACATTCTAAAAAGAAGTTTAGAGTCACTCAGTCCTCTAAATTCCTCTGTTAGCTGAATTTTTACTTAATCTCTTTCCTCAATTGCCAAAGTTCGTCTTCAGTCTACCTATTGACATCTGATTTTCTAATCCTCAATATTTACTATTACTGAAGTAGAGACCCACTATTTGCCACTAAATTCCTTCTTCCAATTATAATTATTATCCAGATTACCCCTTTTCTCTGCCCCCCAATCTACTTTTATTCTTATTTCATGCTCTTTCTGGACTATTTCATTGTGGCTTTTGGAAGCAAAATTGAATATGGAGGTAGGGTGAAGTGAAAGAAAGAGAAGTCAAGATTAACATCCCCAGGTTGCAACTCTGGATAACTGGCAGAATATTTGTATTACCTCTTCCTTTTGTCTACTTAATTCCACACCTACTCATCTCTTCTTTGTCATGCATTCCCAATATCTTCTTCTCCTTCTACCTTTTGTCTACAAACATGTTCAGGTATAACTAGTTTAAAAAACAAAAAACACAAAAAAACCCACAAAAAAAACAACAAAACAACAACAACAACAACAAAAAACCAAAAAAACTTTGACCAGATCTAGCTACCATTTCATCTTCATGTTGTTTTTCAATAACAAATGTAACAGGAAATCATCTCATTATTGAAAAATCTAATAGCATGTCTTATTTCTAATTCTCCTTGACTTTTCTTTAGCATTTGAAATAGCCAATCACTCTTGTAATAAATCCCTCAGCTCCTGCAAAACTACACTCATCTGGTTTTCTTTCTATCTTTCTAGACATTCCTATTTTTCTTCCTTCAATAGTGGTTCTTAATTTCTTAACATAGATATTTTCCAAAGATTTGCCTTCTTTCCTCCTTTTCTTACTTTTTTACTTAACTTTCATATTTTGCCTGTTTCTCTAGAGCTTTCAACCCACATTTATAGCTGTCTGCTTAACATCTCTACCTGGACCCTCTGTCTAATTTTCCAACTTAGTCACTCTATTTCCAGTCTTGCCACTTCTCTTTTGCCATTCATATCACTGCAAAATTTTTCTCACAAACAGATCTGATCATGTCAATACTCTGTTCAGAACCCTTCAATGCTCTTCTGCTGCCTATGAATCAAGTTTAAAATCTAACTTACAATTCACAATGCCTCGTTCCCTTTTCAAATTGATATTTAATCATACTCCAAATCACAGTCTTCATTCAGATTAACTGGGAATATCCATTATCTCCACTCTAAATTTTCTATCTTCTAGCTTGGAGAGGAATGTTGTAAATTTGGGAGATGGGAGGATTGGATTGGATAATTTTCAATTCCATTCCAGATTTTGAATGCAATTATTCTTTTTACTTCCTACCTTAACTCAGTATGACCATCCCCATTTTTGCTCTTTGAAAATCTTATCATCTTTAACTGTCCTCCTTTTCTTCATGAAGCTTCCCTGTTTCTCTCAGTCAGAAATGATCTTTAACCTTAGATGAATAAGAAACAGTTCCAGCCTTCAAGAACTTTACAATCTAATTAGAAGCAGAAAAGAAATAAAAGGATTGTGTTGGCTGTCAAGGAAACAAATCAATTTGATCCTTTTTTTTTTTTCATCCTCTCAGACCAATGGTTTGGCATTTTACGTGTGGACTTTGTGTCCTGGATTTTTTATCTGGTATCTTGAGAAAAAAAAAAAACCCAAACCCACAAAATTATTGTTGCAGGAACATAGTCTACCTAAAGTTCTCACTCTCAGAAATAATAAATATTTTTTCCTTAAAAGTTATACCTTCAAACTTCGAAGAACACTTGGAGATCTAACTGAGAATAAGATATTAATGATAAACATACAATTCTATGAAAAATGTATATGTATATTTTGTTGTTTTCCTTCAGTTGAACATGCTAGAGTTTTCTTGAGACAACTAATCAGAAAATATAAGAATTTTATACTATTTTCCTCAAATATTTTACTATACATATTATATATTCTTCCCCAAAGTCTAAGGTATGTTTTAATATTACACTATCAAGTTATGTGAGTTGAAAAAAAGAAATATGGCACATATCACAATTAATTCTGAACCTAATAATCACCTAATAATCAAGTTATTTTAAAAATTTCTGCAATTTATATCTGTGCATGTGTCCTCTACTCATCATTTAAAAGAAACTTTTTGAAGGTGGGATCTATTTTGGGTCCCTTTTGTATCTGAAGTTCCTAGAAAATTGCTGTGTGCATAGTTGGTATTTAATAAAAGCTGTTGACTGAGGGTCTGTTGAAGTCTCTTCAAACTCTAAGGTTGTGTTTTAAGTAGCATCCATTCACTCATTTATTTAACCAATTAGCATTTATTAAGCATATAATATATACAAAGTCCTTTGAGAAACAAATACAAAAATAAAACAGTACCTGACCTCAAAGAGGTGACTTGGGGTGGAGGTTAAGGTGGAGACAGTATGGACAGAAGATACCATGAACACAGAAAAATACATATAAAAAGAAACCTCATACATAGTAATTTCCAGTGTAAAGACACTAGCATCTAGAGGCTTTATGTATGAAAAATACTTAAGCTAAGTTTTGAAGAAAGTTGGGGATTTTTTGAAATAGAAGTGATATAGGAGTGCGTTCCAACAATGGTGAATACCCTGGAGATGAGAAAATATCATGCATAAGAGGCAACAGGCAGTCTGGTTTGGCTAGGATTGAGAATACATGAAAGAGAATGATGTATAATAAACCTGGAAAGATAAGTTAGAATTACATTGTGAAGGACTTTAAGTGACAAGCAAAAGAGTTTGGTTTTTCTCCTACAGGCAATAGGTATCTACCATACCTTTTTGAGTAGGAGGAATAACATGGTTAAATTGTACCATTGAAATTTTGGAGAAAGGAAAGATTGGAGTCAAGAAGACCAAATAAGAGGCTATTACGATAGTAAAATGATGTGGTTGATGTTGGTCTGAAGTAGAATACAAGATATAAAAATGGAGAAAAAAGAATTCAAATTAAATGTTTCAGAGGTAATAGGTATAAGGCCTAGCAACTGTTTGTATATGATGGGAGCATAAGGGGTGATGAGAGACAAGGAAAAATCAAGGATCACTTAGAAGTTATGAACTTGAGTGACAGGAATGATTCTGTGTTTCCTGGAAACAAAGAAGAGAGGAAAAGATGTGAGTTTAGTGAAGAGATAGTGAATTCTGTTTTTGGACACACTGAATTAGAGGTGGCTATATAGAACTTACACTTAAGAATGATTGATTCAAAGAGCCTATAAGGAAGATAGAACATATAGATCTGGGAGTCATTTGCATATATATCTTAGTTAAACCCAAGATGAGGGAGGGAAAAGACAGAGTTAGAGACAGAGACAAAGACGACACACACACACTCATACACAAGAGTCAGAGACACAGACAGAGAGAAACCGACACATAGAGAAACAGAGACACACAGAGAAAGAGGCAGGAAGGGAGAGAAAGGGAGGAAGGGAGGGAGGAGAGAGCAAGTAGATATCTAATGTTGGAAAATCTATGTTAATAAGACAAAAGAGGTAGAGATGATTAGCTTTACAAAATATGTTTTTACCTAAAGGATTAAGATTTGAGAGATAATATGACAAAGTGACTTGAAGGCTGGACTTGGAATTAAGAAAACCTGGGTTCATGTCCTGTTTTGACACAGTAGCCGAGTGATCATGGAAAAATCACTTTAAGTCTTAGTGCATCCAATTACTCCCTACTATTCATGACTTAGAAATAATTTATCGATCTGAATCTGTGGAAGTAGTTTTCACAACAGGGAATTTCTTACTCTGATTAAATCTCAAGTCCAGCCTCTAATATTCCCTTCCATCTCCCCTAATCCTTTCCAAATACTATACATAGCTTTGGGTTTTAATAGGGATTTAGTGTACATTAGGCAAGTCAGTTAATCTTTTGGGGCCTCAGTTTCCTCATCTGCTAAATGTGGGTATTGGACTTAATAACAGACCAAAAGGGAATTTAAAGATTTAGACCAATTTTCTCATTTTATAGTTCATTAAGCTATTTCCAAAAGAGAGAAAAAAGCTACTCATCTATTTGTTATTTTATTTAATAGCATTCTTTCAAATAGTGAGTTTCTTAATGACTAAAAATAACACTTGACTAACAAGAATTTTATTTATATATAAATATCATGTAAACTGAAGCATCATGGCATCTAGTATTACATAGTAAGTTGAAGCAAAGGTTAACTTTTCTGATCCTTCAATACATAACTGTATGTTTCCATATTTTCTTTCCTGAAATAGATTTGTAACAACCTATATTTTACTATTTATTAAGCTTACAATTAAAAAGAAATTATTCTAAGAAGAAAACAAATGTCACTCAGCTTTATCATCTATAAAATGAAGATATTTGGCCAGATGATCTCAAACATAGGTAGCCTGGAATCAGGAAGACCTGAGTTTAAAACCAACCTCAAGACAATTAGTAACAGTGTGGCCCTAAGTAAGTCATTGCTATCTGTCTCAATTTCCTCAATTGTAAAATAGGGATAATTATATACTAGCATCAAGCTCTTGGGCTGGATCAAATGAGATAACATTTGTAAAATTATTAGTCCAGTACCTGGTATATAGTAAGTAGGTTTTTAATGAATGCTTTCCCCCTTTCTCTCATGACACTGAATCTTATACTGATCCCTACAAGGGAAATGTATTCTATTTTTAATAATGAAATTATGTTTTACCTCTAAAAAGCAAATCTTTCCATATCACAAAGACTTACAGCAATCCATTTAAAAAGTAATTCTAGCTGCTTAAAATTAGAGTGCTAAAAAAAGTTTTCATATGAATTTTCAAAGTTAAAAGTTCTTTGAGTTATTCAATAGCAATTTAATTTAATTATGAATTTCAGAGTCAATATGATGTAGATGACAGTGAGTTGACCTACAAGTCAGGAAATCTTGAGTTTTAAGCCTTGCCTCAGACAAATATATGCTCTCTATATAACCCTGGACAAGATACAAAACCTTCCAGTGTCCTGTTCCAAATCACTAGAGGAAGTTTCGGTACTATTTATTCCTTCTACTGATAAAATCACAGGTCTATTACCCATCCCACAAAATATATACATACATATATATGTACATATATGTATATATATATATAAATTTCCTTAACTTTTGTATTATATCTCTCAAGATTCTTTTATTTTGACACAAATAAAATGGATCCTGTGATTCTGAAGTGCACTCAAATTACAGAGGATAAAATTTTAGGCTTGATATTAGGAAAATAATTGGAAGTTTCAAAAATGGAATGGATTGTCTCAGGCATGAATGAGAAAAAGCACTTAATAAGTATTTATTATATGCCAGACATGGTGCTAGTAAGTATTGAAGTCCTTGTTCTCAAGGACCTTCTATTTTAAAAGAGCCTTAGGATAAAGTTTTGACCTAAGGAGTCATGGGGATGTTAAAGTTGATTCATGGGGCAGGAATTGACATACCCTATCCAGAAGCAGTAGTATTATTGATTTGATTATTGTGTCCAGAATAAAATATAGGCAAGTTGGTCAGATTACATATATGTATAGTGACAGAGTAGATAGCAAGATGGTCCAAGGTAGATGTCTGAATAGTATGTAAAACATAGTGTGCTCTAATATCGGCTAAATATCCTGAGCTATGTGAGCCTGCATTTACTGACTTACAAATCAAGATAGTTTAGTCCCAGGGCAGAAGTGCCAAAATTGAGTAGATTAATCCTTCCTGTCATGGTGTCTGTGAATCAGGAGGTATCTTTAAGGAATAGTTTAATGCTACCTTTTTTTTTGGGTGGGGGGATGCTGCAAAAAGAATTTCTGTTCAGGTACAGATTGGATTATATGACCTTTGAGGTCCCTTTCAATTCTGAGATTTAGTGATTGAATGTCAATGTCCATGTTAGGATCCTTTATATAAAAAGGTGAGATGACATTGCATGGTGTAATCTCCTCTTTTAGAGAGCATAACTGGGAAGAGATGAAAAAGGAAGGATGATGTTGAGAACAGAACAGAGTTTCATCCATTTTCCTCTCTGCAGAGGGAATGCCTGTTTCCTGGTGTAGGATAGAAAAGGATAGACTATTACCAGTAGAATGAGATTTGCTAAACATAGCAATTCTACATCTTCATGTCATCATCTTCCCCCTGCACTAAAAAGCACACACATCCACATATTTATATCAGTAAAGACCGTACCCATTAGAAAACCATTCTTAATGTGTGGTAGATAATTTGCTTCCAATCATTTTAGAGAATTGTACCTCTTTTTTCCTATGGCATTTAACAATTTTTTTATAACCTTCAAGTAATCTGTTAATCAGAACACTTAATTACATACTTCTCTTGTTCAGTATCACTATAGGAAAAGTTTCCAGTCATGTCATAAAATAGATAATAGTCATGGCAATGCAGTCTGAAGAAAGCCCTAAAGAAATAAAGGAGACCAAGAATGTCACCGGATAATGTGGCAGGAATCAAAGCTGGTAAATTAATCTGTCAAAACAGAGGGCAGTCATACACCACTCTTCTCCCCCTCTATCATTAGCTTTTATGAATTTGACAAAATAATTCCAAACTCACTTGCTCTAGAAGAATAAAACTAGAATGTAAAGCAAGATTTCACTCTAGTAAGCTCACATAGGCAGCACCCATCAATTCTGGGAAACATTTCCAGGTAAGGGCACATACCTATCTTCACTATTTAGCATTCAATAAGATAGTAAAGTTTTACTTCTGTCCCCAAACATTATTATCATAATAGTAGAAAAATGTGTTCACATGACTTGAACATCATTACCACAGTAATTTTAAAATACATCAGCTAAACTAAATAATTAGCTAGTGCTAATTAAATAGAACTAATTTGACTTGGGAATCATTAACAGTCAGTGATTTGTTTCTTGGGAAAAATGAACTGTGAAACATATTAAGATATGAGGGGGGTAGGAAATATTTACAACATGCATATCTAAAGATCTTAATAGTCTGGTGGTGATTTTTTCCCAAACATAGCAGTAACAAATTTATTTTGTGATATGGCATTCATAAGATAACATTTATAAAAGAACACAAAACTTAGAGCTCAACTAATCCAAAGCCTTCATTTTCTAGAGGAAGAAATTTAAGCCCAGAAATGTTATTTGACCTTACCCAAGGTCATTCTATTTTTTTTTTTTTTGCTTTTTATGGAGGCAATTGGGGTTAAGTGACTTGCCCAGGGTCACACAGCTAGGAAATGTTAAGTGTCTGAGACCAGATTTGAACTCAGGTCCTCCTGACTTCAGGGCTGGTGCTCTATCCACTGTGCCACCTAGCTGCCCCCAGGTCATTCTATTCTTAATTTGCTTCTATTTTCTCTGACACTGAGAATGACCTTTAGACTAGGAAAGAAGCACAAACAAATCAAAATAGTTAATAGATAGTTGATAAGTAATATAACTAAGGAGTTGGCTATACATATACAGCTGCCCTTAATTCAAGTCACTGGATCAGATGAAATATATCCTTGGGCACTAAAAGAAATGGCAGATATGACTGATGACTAATTATCAATGATATCTGTAACATCAGCAAGAATAGGAAAGGAACTTCTTTGTCTTTGATTCCTCTCAGAATTTTAGAATGGATTATCAGAAAGATGGTTAATGAAGATCTAAAAAAAGGAAGCAGGCATCATAAATAGCCTATATGGTTTCATCAGTTCTAGGTAAGACAGTAGGAAGGACACCAATAAGCTTAAGTCAGCATATTGAAAGATTTTGAGTCCATTCCATATGAGGATGAACTAATGAACTAGAAAAGACTCAAGGAGAAATAAGAGCTGTCTTCAAGAATTTTTAGGGTTATCATGACAAAAATGAATTAAGCTGGTCTCTTTGGCCTCAGACAGAAACCACAGCTTAAAGTTTCAAAGAGGTAAACTGAGGACTGAAGTCAGAAATAAAACAAACATACTTCCTAACAATTAGAGCTATTTTTAAGTGGAATGCCTGTATGGGGAGGAAATGGGTCCTTCCAGCCCACTAGTGGTCTCTAAGTAAAGGCTAAATGACTATGTGCCACATTGCAATGGGTTGGATTAGATGTTCACTTTCAACTGTAAAATTCTGTGATTCTATAACCCCCAAATCCAGCATTCTTTCCATTCGTAATCCCAAAAGAATTCCAAAAGACATGAAAGAATAGCCATGAAAATTCAAGTACTATTAATGTTGGAATTTTCTTAGTACCTGACTCCCTCTACTCTAGTGGAACAAATATTTTTGGGTTAGAAGAGACATTAAGATTTATTCTATTCACAGTTTTCTCCTTTGTGAGGTACAAGAAAATGATATTAGTGATTACTGTTTTTAGAATCCAAATAAGATTACTAGGAATAGCTTAAAACTACATTTTGTGTTGTACATTCTGGACTAGGTCAAGAGTGAATAATCTCCTCTATCCAACCTTTTGCATGTGAATGATTTTTGGAATATTTATTGCTAAACCACTTATCTCTCAAATTACAACCTTACACCTCTAGTTGTCAATTAAATATTTCCATATGGATGCTCTGGTATTTGTTCATTCTCAAGACATTAAAGTTAAAACACTGTTCTATCTAGCATTTCCTCCTGATTTCTCTATTTTTAGTAATGGATAGAATAAACTATTCTTCCAGTCATCCAAGGTCTAAAACTGGGAAGCAAACTCTAGGGTGATGCTATTCTGATTGGTGAATCAGTTAATCATCTCCAAACCACAGACATTTGTAGTCCTCACATCCTTGCATCTACTTGTTTGCAGTCTTCTTCCCTCTTCTCCCCTTATGCCTTATTGAATTACCACTCAATTCTATAAAGGGATGTCAATTAATTGATTGTCCTGTGGCTTCATACAGTATCCCCATGACTGTCCAACTAAAGCATCCTTCCCCTGCTCCCTTGTATGCATGACCTCCTTCTATTAGAACCTAGAGTCATCGAAAACAGGGTGTCTCTTATTTTATATTCATGTCCTCAGAATTTAGGACAATGCTTGGCATATAATTAGTGCTTAATAAATGCTTTTCATTCATTCAACATTCCATGAAAACTAACTTATTAACAAGATTCTTGAAAATTCCTTGCAGTTTTCTTTGTCTACACTTTTTGGATATGTCATTTCTTCCTCCCTTCATCTTTTGGTCTTAAAAACCCAGACCAAATTCTTTCTTTTCTATAAAATGTTACCCTCCAATCTAGAGATTAATTTGTTTGTTCATTCCTTTCAGAATTACTGAGTAGTAATATGCAAAGCACTGATGATTTTTCCCTCCCCAGACTCTTAGAGAATGTATTTGCTACTTCCTTATTATTCCATCTCAGACACTAGCTATGTAACCTGGGCAAGTCACTCACCTCTCTGTTTTTCTTTCCTCATTTGTTAAATAGGGATAATAATATCTACAGTACTTGCCATCTTTAGCATCATAAACACATGATAGATATTTGTTCATGATGATGGGAATATAGAGAACATATTTATTTTGCAATTAACCAAACATGAGAAAATTTTTCTGGAAATCTTTGTGAGGGGCCCCAGATTTCTAGGATTTGAGAATTTATAATATAGCTCTAAACTCTCTGCTTAAATCTAGTCCCACACTAAAAACTAATTTGTGAACATATCCATTTAGTTAAGCCATCAGCACTTCAAAATAGAACTCAGAACCTAATGCTAAGAATCCACCTGTTTCCATGGAATTCAGTTCTGTATAATTCATTTCAACAAACATTAATTAAATGTACAAGACCTTGTACTATGTAGTTGAGATACAAATACAAAATTATTTCTCAAGGAGCTTACTTACAGATGAAATCACTGAAAGCAAGATCCTTAACATTGGAACTTTAGGAAAGAGGCTTCAAGGAAGAGGCAATATTTGAGTTGAGCAAAGGATTCTAAAAGGCAGAAATAAGGAAGATGTGGCTTTTTAACTCTGGGGGAGGGGTAGTTTATGTGTATGCATTATGGGTGGAGATGGAATTTTGGGTTCAAGGAACAGTTAATTCAGTTTAGCTATATTATGGAAAGCTTTAGTGCCAGGCTGAAACATTGGTAATCAATCCTAGAAGTAATAATAGGGAAACATTTAATATTTTTTGAGCTAGGGAGTGAATTGTAAGACCTGTGCCTTAGGGCACAGGGAAAGGAAGGGAATGATATGGCAGCTACTATATTCTGGGCAGTATTCTAGGTGCTTTAAAAATATTATCTCATTTGAACAAGTGTATATATAATCACTTGGCAAAGTGGAGACTAGCATCAGGAAGACAATTAGGAATATTATGTTATAGAGAAGTAATAAGAACCTGAACTAGAATAGTGACATCATTGTTGTAGAAATTAGGAAGCATTAAAAGAGATGTTTAAGACAGAACAAGATTCAGTTATTGATTGGGTATGGTTCAGACTGATCAGGACTTTGTCTCAAGGTACTATAATATTGAACTTGGTGACAATGTTGTGCGCTCCATTAGAAAGATAGGTAGAGCTTAGCATCTAGTTAGCAAGAAAAAGAATACTTCCAGAATTTTTTTTATTTTTTGCTTCTTTCTAGTACCTAGAACAGGTAGGTACAATAGATAGAGAAATAGGCTTGGAATCAGGAAAACATGAGTTTAAATCCAGCTTCAGATACTCAACTAGATATGAGACAGTGGGCAAGTCATTAACTTCTGTATGCCTCAATTGTCTCAACTGCAAAATAGGGGTGATAATAGTACCTATATCCCATGGTTATTGTAATAACATATGTAAAGCTTCTTAGCACAGTGCTGGGCACATATTAGATACTACACAAATGCTTATTTCCTTCCTTCTCCTCATGAGCTCTTGTGACAATAGGCATATAATGAGAAGATGATGATTCTGGGACCCTGACTCTTGTTAAAGACCATGGAACATTGAAATGACAATGGAGGATGATGGACAGTACAGTGATGGAAAGAAAACAGAGCAGGGCTAGAACAGGAAAGAGCACAGAAAGTAATTGTTCTTAGATTTGCTAAAAAAATCAATCCTTTTGTCCTCAGGTCTGTAGAATCAATATAATTCACAGTGGCAGTGGAGGGCAAGGTAAATATTTTCTCCTCTATTTTGTATCTTGATCTTTTGACTCTCTCCTTTAACTCATGGACCAATGTTGCCCTTTTTCTCATGGAGGGAGGCTCGGACTCAGGAGTTTCCTCTATTTTGCAGTTGCTTCTTCCCATTTTGATTCATGGGAATTCTCTTCTAAAAACCCGCCATTCTACTTTTACCTCTCCATGGCTGCCCTCTATAGAACCCAAATCTGTTCCTTTAGAGAATTTGGCTGTTGACACTGCTCTCTCCTCTAGCCTCCTCCATGTTCAGTACTAATTTACCAGTTCTCTGGATAGATCCCTTTTAAATTCCCCATTCAAGGTCTACAATAGTCATGACTCAATCAGCTATTTTCAAAAGATGTAACCAGAGCAAAAATACTACAGATACTCAAGGAAATGTGAACAAAATCCCAAATGAAATGACAATAGAAATATTCGCATGTTGTATAGGGAGTTATCTTCAAGACCAGAATAGGCTTCTTCCTTTAATATTAAATGGATTTTAAAATTTAAAAATAGTGTTGATGCTATATATTTTTATATACAACTTTTGTATATAACTGTTCTATTCCTATTTGGTCTTTAACAGAGAAAACCAGTTCATTAAAGTAATCTATGCAGAAACTGTGTCTGCCTCCTTTAAAATATGGCACACCTATAGCCCTCTATTTCTCTAAGTTAAGAGGGATATGTGTTTCATCATTGGTCCTCTGGGACTAAGAACCTGCAAGATTTTTTCAAAGTATTTTCTTATATTCACTGCTTTATGAGTTCAAGGACCAGGTTTGTAAATGCAGATACTCATTCTGACATGAACTTTACAATTCTTTTGCTTCATCAGGTTTCCCTTTGTATGACTCCTCTCACATGCTAACAGCTAGGAGACAAAGAATACATATCGTGCCACTTTTTTTTTTAACTTCAAGTTCCTGAAATAAGATGTTGTCATGACCTAGAATACCAACGGAAGAGCTATTTTCTTTCTTTTTTCAGGTAGCTTCACACATACATAAATATATGTAAATAAAACCCTTCATTAACTAAACACAGTCAGGCTAGACAAGAACCATTGCTTGCCTGAAGGTTGTATGTGAATGCCCAGTTTTGATTGTTTTGTGCAGAGGCTGCTAATGAGGTGATAACAAGGTGCTAAGGCTGTGGATACAGAATAATGTATCCAACTCAGCAAGAAAATAATTACTCCACCTCTACTCCATTACAATACTGGTAGGCAGAATGAAAAGGACCTGAGAAGTGACCAAAATCATGAACTCTTGGTATATTTCATCATGCTGTGGTGATTTTCATCCTGAGACTATAACACCCTGGGAATGTGTCCAATTATCCTGAGTGTCAAAAAATTCTCCCAAACAAAATTAATTATAATTTACTTACTTTTAAAAATGCATCAGGACTTTTTTTGGAGGGTCTGTGACTAAAAAAAATTGGAAACTAATAAACTAAATTATCAGTTATTTTTACATAACTAAGACGAAAAAATAAGCCAAGTTACTAACAGAGAACTAGGATAAGAATATGACTTAGAAGTTTTGAGTTCCTATTACTGATCTGACTGATGTGGTGCAGCATCACTGAATTGGCATTTGCCTTAGCATCTACAATCAGTTTTGCTTATAATGTTGGTTTTGAAAATGCAATTTTTTTCAATGAGATTGATGTATAAGTGAACAATTAGAACACAGTTTGAATTTCATGTTTGTTTATGAATGATTTTGTCCACAAGAAAGAGGGAGATGGAGAAAATTATAACTTTTATACCATTGCTATTAAGATTATATAGCTAAAGGGATAAGATAGGGAGAAAATATCCTCTATTGGTCTCTCTGAATTTAGACAGTATTGGAATTTTCAAAATCATGTAAACTTCCAAGAAGAGAAAAATCCAGAAAAATTGATTACTTTCTCTAGGGCAGCCAGTTTTAAAGTATACACACTTCTAAAATAAGTATGCATGATGTTAGTAAAAATTCCTACAGAACACTTTTGAGAATGCTATTTTAAAATGCTAAATGACTTTATCATGGACCATTTTCAATTCAAATACTGGAAGAGATTATTTGAGAATTAACTTGAATCACTTTTTTGGTGAAGCTGGAAACAAATTAAAATATAATTGGAAACTGTTTACAAAATAAAAATACAATGTTAATTTGTGATTTTCAAAGTTAATAGGCAGTTGTAGAAATCCCTATCTATAGAGTTTGACACCAATATGATCTGAGTAGGGGTGAGTAGGGGCCATTCCATTCAGCAAAGAATTGGAGCTGGGGGAATTCACTTTGGAGCATTTCCTCCTGCAGTGTAAAGTGAATTTGGCCTGAGACATTAAGGTCAAGGAACAGGGTTCAAAAAGAATCTAATAAGTTACTAAAAAGAGGAATTATAATGGAAATATCAATGACAGTTTTATCTATAATACATAATTATCATTTACCATTTTTGACAATTTAAGGCTAAAATGTCAGTTCACTGATAATTCCAATTCTAGTTTTTGCTAATTTGGTAGATTTGGAAATTTTCAAGTGAATAATTCAGAGACCTTAATGTGCTTATCTTTAATAAGCTAATAAAAACTTTGGAAGACTAGGGTTTTGAAAACAGATTTTCAGTTAACTAATCCATGTTCTATAATGTTAGAGATCCAACTCAATCTACAGTAATACACTCAATATTTTCACAAAGAGAAAACTAATTAAATGTTTTTTTTCTATGTGTTCTCATATTAAACAAACTGAATTATACAAATTAGATTTCCTGATTTCATTTCTGTTAGAATTTTTGTAGAAGTCTCTCTTAGGATATGACTATATAAGGATCATACTTTATCTAGGTCCCACAGTACATACTGTGTGGGAATAATTAAACAAATTAGACAAATTAAGACATTGTACATTACCCACAGAGAGATGATGAATTCAAAGAAGCATAGGAAGATTTATATGAACTGATGCAAAGGAAACAAACCAAAACAGGAAAAATTTAAACAATTCTTGCAATCATATAAATGGAGGGAAAAACACAAGAAAATGTAACAAAATCCGTATATAGGGATCCTCTAAGATCCTAAAGAAGAGGAAGAAAATGTACTCTCCCTTCTTTTTTGTTGGAGTAGGTGACATAAAGTGTATATGTTTAGATTTGGTTGATGTATTTGTGAATTGCTTCTTTTTCTTTGTATTTTATTCTGTCAGAAGGAATAGTTTGCTAGGTGGAAAGCACATTCACGATTGAAAGTGAAAGAAAGTTAAAGATATAAATTGTAAAGAAAAAATATTTTTTACTTTGTTTTATATTTAAAGAAATAAGCAAACTATGTAAATCTAAAAAGTTAGAAATATTAATTTTTATTTCATAATATTATCTTCCTTTAAAACTTCCTTTGATTGGGGTTGTTTTTTTCCCAACAGAAAGAAAAGGTTTTTTAACAAAAACATACCAGTTAATTTTAAAAAAATCAGGGCAGCAAGATAGTGCAGTGGATGGAGCATCAGCCCTGAAGTCAGAAGGACATGAGTTCAAATATGACCTCAGACACTTTAATACTTCCTAGTTGTGTGACCCTGGGCAAGTCACTTAACCCCAATTTCCTCAGGGGAAAAAAGAAGTTGCATTCATTTTATTTGAAAAGTCACTAATTTTTGACCATTCCATAACATCATTGATGATTTCCTGAGAAAAGTGGCTTCACATGATATTTGTATTAGAAATCAAAGAATAGACTTGATTTGAAAAACCAAAATATAAATAAATGCTTTATATTGGCATGTGTTTATTATTCAAATCAGAACTTCAAATAGTGGACAAGGATTGTTTCTTTCTGTCATAGTAATAAAAAGCAGTATGTCAGTTTTTTTAGAAGTCAGAATCTTATTTTGTCTTATATTAGTGCAAAATCTCATTTTACATAAATTAATTTTTATTTAAGATTTATTTCCCAAAGGAGTTATGTACACCATGAGTGACAAAAGCACAACTTTTATGAAAATATGCAAATTCTGATAGTATTTAGGTAGTGGTTCAGGCATCATAATTTTGATTTCCCACTATCATTTTTCATGAAATTTCCAAAAGTGATTCCCATATCATCTTTATTTATTCTTCTTTTTAAAATGTTCTTAGAGACCATCTTGCAAAGTAGTATTGTGACCTTGGGCAAATGACTCAATTTTCCTGGACCTTAATTCCTTCATCTTTAATAGAAGAGTTGGATTAGATGATCTCCAAAATTCCAAAATCCTAATTAGCTTCTATTAGATTTATATTTTTATGCAGTTGCACATATAAATGTATAAATGCCTTACTTGAAGAAAACTGCCTAAAAATAATTATTTCCCCTCAGTAACAATGATATTTACCTTCAGAGAAGATTTGGTTTAGTGGAAAGAATTCTAGTCTAGTAGTAGATCCCCATTTGACTGTTTACTGAGAATGGACATAGACACTCATTTTTTTCCTTGTAAAAAGAAAATGATAATACTTTCATAAACTTCCCTCAGGAATGTTGTGATGAAAGTACTTTGTAAGCTTTAATTGCTATAAACACATAATTTTTGCTAATCTTCAGAAGGGAAAGAAGATAACAGGCATTTATTAAACACCCACCATGTGCTAAACATAATATTTACATATGTTATCTCATTTAATCACAACAATCCTGAAAGGTAGGAACTATTATTATTTCCATTTTACAGTTGAAAAATTTAAATAGAGATTAAGTGACTTGCTCAAGGTCACAATGCAAGCAACTGTCAGAGAGTATAGCGAAACCTAGAATTTTAGCATTCTTGGGATTTCTACCAGAGGTTTCTAATATTTTGATGCCCAATGCTCATTCAATCAATCTACCTATATCCAAAATTTGAAAGAAAATAAATTTTAGGATTTAGCATATATTTGCACATATGAAATAAAGGCAATTAATTTTTCAATAGGTTAAATCATCATTTACCAAACATGCTCTGTACTTCTCAAAAAGTATATTCCTCATGATAGTTTCTCCACTGAAGTCATGCTAAGGGGAAAAAATTTTTGACACAAAATATAAAAATCCAAAAAGAAATCAGCAACCAGGCCATATGGATACCATAAACAGAACACAAAATAGGGAGTCAGGAGGCCTTGTTTCTAAGAACAATTCATCCACTGGTTAATTATATGCATTTTCCATTTGGCTTAACATCTGTGATTTTAAAATATTAGAGATGTAAGGGACCCTAGAGATTGTTTTATCTAATCATTTCATTTTAAAGAGAAAGAAATGATGCCAAAAGAGATGAGGTGATTTGTCCAGGTCAATGGCTATTTTGTAGAAGACCCTGGAATATTATTATAATCCTACAATAAATATTACACACTTTCCAAGGACACATACATTTATCCACAGTCCATTTTTATCCAGTGGAAACCAATACTTAATCTATGAAGTCCAATTAAGAATTAAAAACTTATATAGGGAGATGGAAAGAATAGATTTTTTTCCTAGTAGTAAAACAGACTTGAAATAGGGTGAAAAAATTTTAAATAAAGGACATTAAAGAGTAGCCTCCAAAATCAAGACTAAACATCCATACAAAGTAAAGCAAAAGGAAGGCTAAATGGTTCATATAAAGTTCTTTAAATTTCTCCCATCACAATAAGTTTTTCAACAAAAATGAATATTGGATGTTTCTATTATTGATAATTCAAAGAAAGTGAACTGACATAGGATGTTCATTCAATACCTCTTTAATGCTAGCCATTACTGAATATATTACCTAGTGCATTGCTGATAACTGGCTATGGAAACATTTTAGGGGCATTCTATTAAAAACAATACAAAAATCAATTCTATTTTTTAAAAAAGAGCAAATAGTACTTAGGAATATGGTAAAATCTCAATTACTTGGAAGGTCTAAGGACTAGAATACTTTTGTTAGTTGATTATAATTAAGTGAAATCAGAAAAAGAAGAAAATTATTTTTTAGTTCTTGAAAATAATGTGAAACTATCCTCTTTTTTGCTATTGTGAATGAGATTTACTCTTTTTCTTGCTGATCCAGTACCTTGCAATGTCCTTGGTCTATAATTTTGAATATCAACTCTCATTATATACTCTAGATGTAAGAAATTGACCTAAATGCATAATGACTCAAGGAAATACACTGAAAGTTGTGGGTTTGAAAATATAAAATACTAAAATTCTTAACATAAGTCTGTTTTCTTATTTGACTCTGAAAAAATGAGCACAGAAAAATTCCAATTAATCAATAACTAAATTTAGCCAAATTGTTCTTATTTTGTGAAAGTAGAATAATCAAAAACTGTGCAGATCATTATGAGCTAATAAAAATGTTACTTTGCATGTATATAATAGTATTAATTTTTATGTATTAAGGTTTATAAAGTATTTTCCTAACAACACTGCAAAGATGCATCATCATATAAATATTATACCCATTTTACAGATGAGGAAATTAAACACAAAAGTAATAAAGTAATTTCATATCTAATGAGATTCAGAATCTGACTCTATTTGCAATAATCTATTCTCTATATGCTGCTATCTCTCAACGATAGCTTTGGTAACAAAGATTCAATTCAAAATAATGATGATTATTTTGACGAACATTTTCATGTTAAGGATATTAGGATAGAAACATAGGCTAATGAATCTCAATTTGTAAACTTAGGATAATGACTTTTTGTTTATTTTGTATTATTTTATTTTGTGTATTATGTCATAATAATACGGAAGTAGCAGATACAGCTTTGGGTCTGGAGTAAATAAGACCTGAAATCAAATTCAGCATTAGATACTTAATAGCTGAGAGAAACTTTGGATCAATCTCAGTTTTCTCACGTATAATAACAGCACCTTTTTTCCCAGGGAGACCAAATGAGATAACAGTAAAATATTTAGCATAGTGCCTCACATATAGTAATCACTTAATGAATGCTTATTCCCTTCCCCTTTACCTGTAAAAAAGCAGAAGCAAAAGTCTCAGTCAATTGAAGTCACTACTGACTGCTATTTTGCTTAAAATTAAGAAATATTTAAAAGAAGTTAGCAGGCTTGTGTCTCTTAAATATACTATTCTTTAAAAAAATTGAAAGTAACAGAGATGCCACTAGTATATCAAAATGATAACTTCTGGTTATTTAATATGAATTCTAACATGAATTCTTTACATTTCAATTAAAAAAATTAACTTGGAGAGGAGGAATTGGGAAAGAAACAACTACCTAATAGCTAAGTGAATTGCTGCTACTTTTGCAATGTCATTTAGTTATCTAAAACACCATAGTGGGTGAATTTGGGAATAATGTTGTTCATAATTACTGATTTAGTATATGTTTTACTAACATAGGATAAAAGTATAAAGTTACAGGTTTTTTCTTCCCTGCAAATTTAGTAGGTATCAAGATTCTAGTCTACATTGAACTTTGTTAAAATAGAATTTCCAAATAAAACAGATTGAATTTTTTTTTTTATCAGACTTCAGCACACGTGTTCAAATATTCTTCTGTTCAAGAAATGGAATCCCAGTTGTCCTGGAACACTAAAGGAATGTGACGGCTGATTCAGCTTTCTCTGACAAAGCCCTTCAGAACCTTTTAAAAATTGAGGATACAAGTACTAAATTTAGTCATATTAGAATTGATTGGAAGATAGTTCCCATTTCCATTCCTACTTATGTAAGAAACATCTCCACATAATGGTCTTGGACATTTCAGATGAGATGTGTACATTTCACACAAAGGTGTAAAGCACTTCCATTTCTGAGGGATAACATTTTAAGGATGTGTCAAATTTACGGTTGCAGTCATAAAATTGGAACATGGTGAAGAATTGAAAGGACAATTCTATTTTCACTGGAAAGGAAATGATAAGTGTTATAATTCCTCAGACCTTTTCAGAAGGCCTGATTCATAAATTGTCATCAAGGCCAGGGCTACACTTTCATATTTGTTCCTAAGGAGTTGTTTTCAAGGCACAAATCTTTGTGATTAAATGGAATAGCAAGATTATGGAATACTTCCTTCTAACTTTCTAGGTGATCTAAAAAGCAAGACCTGACTACAGACACTGGGGTCAACTTAAGGGCAGCTTGCTAACAGTAAAGCAGGCAGCAGACAGCAAGCTGACACTGTTTTGCTTGTGTACATGACAGCAAAGAAACACGATGGCCCCAAATCTCCTGCTAATTCGTTGGCAATGCCCTGCTTTAAAAAAATATTTTTTATGATCATCTGTTCAGAGGGTTCATTCTTTCTCATTAAGGCACTGTTAATACTTTGCTTGCATTTTTTGCTCAAAGTGTGTCTGTCTAAAATGACAATGTTTAAAATAAAGATATGGAATCCAATCCTGGGATTTTCAAGAGAAGCTGGTTTCAAAAAATTAGTTTCTTCAAAATAAATTTTAATAGGATAGCCTAAAACATTTTCCTGAACATTCTCATTAAAAAAAATAAATATTGTGACATTATTTCCTATAAAGCAGTAAAAATTATTTTTTTAAGTGGGAGGGGAAGGGAAGAAATATAAAAGGGGCCCAATGACCACCATTATAGTTGTCATTATCTTGCAAAAAACATACTGCATAATCATATGTCAGTGTCCCTAAAGTCTTCATGTATTTTTGAAGCTTAAAATGGTACTAAAACTTTGGGAACATTCTTGATATATAAACTGATGATTTTGACAATATGCTTTATAAATGTCATTAAAAGATTCTAGGTGCTTTTAAAAATTCTTTACTAAAGTTCATCTCCAGTGCATGAAAATGGTGACTGTTTTCAAAGGCAATGCTTTTGAAAATATAAGTTGTAGCAGGTCCTATCAAGACAGAAAGACTTGTAGTGGTGAATTGTATGTCTATCATCTAAGGGCCTAGCTAAGTTTAGAGAGGAGCCAAAGGTGATGAAATGATTGAACATAGAAAATTATGTCTATGATGTTATAGAGCAATTGTGATCTTCAAGAGGATAGTATTCACACTGAGAAAACTATAGGTCTTTGATTTAATGAAATATCTTACTTAAAATACATTATAACTTTAAAAGAAATTTTATTGTTTTAGTAATCCCCACAAATCAAGCCTTATTTATCTTGAGGACAACTGAATGTCATTGTATTTCTCTAAGCAAATTCTAAAATATTTCTTCCTACCTCCTTAGGACAGAACCAAGGTCTGTGCCCAATATTCTTTTAGTATGCAAAAAAAAATGGTATGGCTTGTTTTTTTTGATTTTATGGCTATGTATTATGAAAATAACTAAATGAAATCAAATAGAAAACAAAGACTAGTTTTGCTCTGAAATATTTATATAAATATGGTGATAAACACAATATTATTAATTTTGCAAGGTAGGGCAACTTGATAATCCAGTTCTTTGTTGGTTCTTTGACAACAATCTTTGAGACTGTTTTCAAACTTGTAGTAAACCAGATGTTCAATAAATATCAATTATTGAAGGCTTATAGAATTATAGAATGCTAGAGACTGAAGGATAGTTCTAAATAGAAGAGAGAAGAAAGAGGGAGAAGGAGAAAATAGAGAAGGAAGAGGAAGAGAATGAGGAGAAGAAAAAGATAGTGGTGATGAAGATGATAATATTTTTATAGTGCTCATTCTTTCTGACATTATAATACCACAACAAAAAGGAAATGTAGATTACCAGATTGCACAATGTAATCTGATGGAGGCATAAAGATGCTATTGGGAAATGAGTTATTTATGTTATTTACTTTACCTCTTTTATCACTTTACCTAATTTTTTTCTGTGGAATGAACAAAATGGAGAAGCTTCAATATGCAAAAACTAGAGCAAGTTTTAGATCTCTTTTTATTTTATAAGGTACATCTAATTGCTATTTAAATGACTTACTATTTGTCACTATTTAAATGAGGATGATCTACCTCAATGGTATTTACTGGTCTGTTTAGCATACTGAATTGAGCTTACCAATTCTAAGTAAACTGGACACAATTTTTACTGGCTTTCCCATCATGTTTTTGTTTATGAGCAGAACCTGTCATGATGGAAAATTATTTCTTGACTGTTTGAGGTTCTTATTTTAAGTCCTTGGATGCAAGTGCCTACCAAAAATCTTATACTGTTGTTATGGATCCTGAACCACAGGAAAAAAAGTGGTTATCTAGAGACAGCAAATACTATGGAGATAGATAGGGATAGGATTAGCATATAATTTAGGATTTAGAATTAAGTAAAAGGGAGGATTTAGATATAAGTAAAAGGAAGGTGATAGAGGAGTATCTTAAGAGAACTCACTTTCAGTAGCAGGGAAGGAATTGTAAGCAAAGGTTTCATTGAAGAGCTACTTTTTGAAAGAAAAAAAGATTTTAACAGGTGGCAATAAATCTGGAACAACCACTCACAGTCCAGTTTGACTGGAACTCAGAATATGTAAAGAGAGGAAGCTGAAAAGGTAAATTGGAACCCATTTTTTTGGTAGGCTTAAGTACCAAGTTAAGAGCTTGTGTTTATGCTCTAAGCAGCTAGAAGACACTAAAGATATTTCATCCAGGGGATGATGTGATTAGACTTGTCTTTTACCATATTTACCATATCCTCTAGGGAGGATAAATTAGAGTGGTGAAACTGGAGCAAGAAGGCTGGTTACTTTTTACACTAATCTCTATGAGAAAGGTGAAACCTTAAATTAAGGGAATAACAGTGGTAACAGAAAGAAGGGAATGAATAGGAGGCATATTGTTAGAGTAAAATTGGAAGCTGCTTGGAAATGGGGGAGATGATAGACGAAGAAGTCAAATTTATCTTTAGGATTTCCAGATTAGGTGCCTGGCAGAATGGTGGTGCCATCAACAGTAAAAGAAGAGTCAGAATATATTGGGATATGTTGTAGAGGGAAAATTAATGAATCCAGTTTTGGACTTGACCAAATGTGAAATTTCAGTGGGACAGATATTCAGATATAGATATCCCCCAGGCAATTGGTGGTAAAGGACTAAAAATTGAGATTTGGAGGCATGAGCAAGACATTCTTACAATTTCAGAACCTGTTTTGGCCACATTTCTCAGGGATTATTTCAAAAAAGGGCTGAGGCTTTTCCCCCTAGACCTTGCTATTAAACAACTGAGGCAAGTGGTCCCCTGATGACAACTCTACCTCTTTCCTCCTCAAGTATGCTTAAATTTTATTTTCATCCTTTCTTTCTCTCACCTTTTCTGGCTATCTTAACTTTCTTTTTCTCCTCTATTCTTCCCCCTATTACCTACCTCACAGGCCACTGCAACATATTTATACCTGCTTTGTCCCATTAAAGATATTAAAAGGTAAAGAAGTTGATTACTCTTGTGTTATTTAGTGCATCCATTAACAAATTTTTTCATAGTAACACCAGAAAAGGCAAGTTGTTCATTTGGTGAAAATGAGAAACAACAGAGACCTCAAAGTGATATGCTATAGACACTATGGGGGTTCAGAACCTGAGGTCCATTAATTTAAAAAAAAATTAAAAACTATTTCAATGTAACAGGTTTCATTTGTGGTCCTATGTATTTTATTTTATTCATTTAAAATATGCTGAGAAGGGGTTTATAGATTTCATCATTCTTATAAAGGGATCCATGAAACAAAAAAGAACTGAAAATTGATAAGAAAAGTCCTGGCAAATTGCACAGATTTTCTATCAAGTATTTTTGTAAAAACATGAGCAAGAATCAAAGAGGATTAGGAAATACAAGAAAGCTACATTCACATCAATTGTAGGAATTCTAAAACACATGATACTATAGCTTGATTCCAAGGCATTGTTCCAAAATGGTTTGATAGGAAAGATTTCTCTTCTCTTTTCCCATTCCCTTTTTCTTCCTATCCTTTTGTTACACTTTCTTTTTCCTCATCTCTCTTACCCTACCTTTTCTCCATCTTTCCAAATGAAAATAATAATTTTTTACTTTCTACCACCCTCCCCCACTGTCCTGGTAGCACAGTGGAGGTTTATTACTTTATAAAGAAGAAAATAACAATGTTTCCACATCACTTCCTCTCTCCCTTCCCCCCCAAAAAAGATTCTTGGAGTTTGTGGGAGTGAGAAAGTTAATGGTCTGTTTCTTATTCTTTTCATAATAATTCCTAATGAAATGAGTATTGTTCAGAAAACAGTGCAGGGTCCATTGGTGACATATATGTGATGCTCAAGAATGGAAGAACTGAAGTCATTCACAGATCATATGTTTACATCTGGAGGCTCCATTCTTCCTCTGGGTTTTCAGTGACCAGAAAAGAACAATTGAACAGGCTATGCTTCTTTGTGTCCAGCTAAAAAGAACACGATGTTATACCACTGAATCAAAGTATGGCAATGTGGAGAGTCGGCTGCCATACTGACACTGTGTTTCCCTGTCTCATAAATCTGTCCAACTGGTTTCTTTGTGTATAAATGGTAGTTTGATTTAGCATATAGGTTGGTATGAACTCCAATGAAAACTTTATCTTGATCTTGCACATATTCTTATGAACTCTTATCTTAGTCACTCATGTCTGTGTTTGGGCAAACTTCCAAAGCCACAGAAATTGGATTAGTATTTTTATAGGCAAATAGAAGCTTAGTTCTACACAAACACACACACACACACGTGCATACAGTGCACATGTGTGTACTTATATATATGTGTAGTGTAATTATGTACATAACAAATATGTATATATTTATATATTCTTATGTAAGTAAATATTGTCCTCTACAAATAATACAAGTTCTAGAGAGCTACAGGGGGAAAAAAAAGATCTAGTTCTTGAATTGAATCATTGAGGCAAAGATCACTTAAAGACACAAAGTAAAAAAAAAAAGTCCTTGACTTCAAGGATATACATTCTAATGGGGAATACAACGGGTAAATAACAATGTACATTCATGATATAAAAAGGGATATAAACAAGAAAGACTTTGGAACCTTAAACATTAGCCTAACAACATTTAAGAGAGCAGATAGATGTGAATTCTGGCCCAGTCCTCCTTTCTGACACAGAAGAACAGGTAAGTTTCTTCCTTCTTTACAGGAAGTTTCCTCTTCCTTCTCCTTTTGGCAGGAAGTAAATTCTCCCTTGTAGAACCATGGGGAAAGCTAAGGATGTCTATTCTATCTTCCTTGGAACCACATAACAACATCACAATATTACATCAGATAGTCCTTACCACATCTAGATCTAAGATTCTAGAGGTATCTGGACCTGAAATCCAGAAGAACTAAGTTCAAATCTAGTCCAAAGTGTTTATTAACTATGTGGTCCATAGCAAGTCACTTAACTTCTATCACCCTAGGTTTCCTCAACTGTAAAATGGGGATAATAATAGTGTCTACTTCTCTCTTGTTGTGAGGGATAAATGGGATAAAATTTATAAAGTTCTAAGTATAATGCCTGGAATATTAAATAAATAAAGATAATAGATATTTGATATATTTTTTCTTTCTTATTTATGTTTGTGTCTTCAACACTTAACATAGTGCCTGTTGCATAAAAAATGCATGTTGATTGTTTCTTCTCTCTTTTTTCAGGAATGAGATAAAGTATAATTGGGACAAAATTCAAATTTTTGTTTCTGGTGTGAATTCTTGTTTTATCTGGATCATCAAGAAATACTGTAAATAAAAGAGTCCTAGATACTAGTTCATCTGATGTTCCATGGAAGACTGAGATATCTACCTGGTCTCATCTTGAGGCTCTTGTCAATCTGGATATGACAGGATTGAACTCCCCAAAACCATATTTAGAGGATAAACTACCATTGTTTTCTACTAGGCTACAGATTAGAGACAATATCAAGAGACTGGATGATGCTGCCATAGTTGTGTCCTTTAAAGAGGTAATTCCCAGAACCTAAGATGATTTATCAACTGTCTTGGATTGACAGTGTAAACCTGAACCCTAGCTTTAGCCATCAGAATATATATAAGCTGTTTTATAGGCTGCAAGACAGTTGGAGGCACTCTAATTACAGAGTGAGAGGAAGGTAATAGTACATGTTCTGACAGGAGCAAAAACTTTACTTCTGTACCATTAAGGTACATATTTAAGTTTCCTAAATTTACATTCCTAAATTTAGGAATAATCTAGATATATAGTACAGGCTTAGATAACCATTCAGCAACTGAATCTGATCATCTTAATTCATCACATGTTAATTGACCAAATAAAAGCATTTTTTAAATCACTTGCTTTGTGGTGCTTTGCTAGGGAAAGGTGATACAAATACAAAAGTAAGGGAGTTCCTAATATCAAGAAGCAGACATTATAGAAAACTAAAACAGATTGGAAAAAGAGATATCTCACAGAGATAAAACATGGACACTCTTAACCTCACCTAAGGTACCCTAATGTCTATAATTAACTGCCAAATTTAAAGGAGGATAATAACTACTCGATAAATATCCTAAAACAACCCTAAATCTCAAAAGATGATGGAAGTATGGGGTCTTTTCCAGGTATCTATAAATGAAATCACATAAGAACTAGTGGGTATATAAAGTCAATGATGAAATAAAACATGACCAGAGAATAGTAGGGGTTGCTTTAACTTGAGCTTTCATCACACAAATCATAACTAAATCCTGACCTCTTTGGCCTATTTCTTACATACCCTTTTACTCAAGAATGGGACAACATACACACATTTCTAACACCCAAATCCCAGAAAAGAAAGAAGGGGAGGGGAAGAAAATGCTAACAAAGGGATATATAGAAAATAAAAGATAAGGAAGAGGAAGTTACTCAAGAAAGTACCAAAGTCACAGTTTAAGGAACTTTAAAAAAGTAGCCTCTATTCAGACTTGTCTCTCTGGATTTACAATGGTAAAGGAAGAAGTAGGTAAATCCTTAGAATGTACTAACCTTACTCTTCCACTATATCCATGGTGGAAGGATATCATAGATACCTCATATACAATTGGGACCAGTCCTCTCCATTAACACTTAGAATTTTCAGATTTTTGGACAACAGAAAATGGACTTACGAAATGGAACCTGATATAGCAAAAGGATGATCATTAGATTAACCCCCAAATACAGTGATAGCTTTAGGGGACTCTGGTTCAAATATTAACTCTGTTACTATCTTTGTCACCTTCGGGAAACCATTTATCTTTCTCAGATCATAGGAAGCACATGTGTAAAATGAAGGCATTCAGTTATATGATCTAAGCCTTTGCTATTGTTGTTGTTTGTCCCTTGTTCTTGAAGAGGAGGACCATGACATCAGGAATTTGTGTCATGATTTGTAAGTGAACTGAATTTAAGTGAGGCAGGGCTGTGCAAAGTTACCAACCTCCTCTCTCTTCCAACTCATCTAGGTCCAGTGACAAGTTATAGATCAGGTCTATTGGAGAAGGCCTTGGATGTAGTGAGAAGCATCGACCTTTTTGAGCTAAGACTTTTCTCAGATCTCAGTTTGTCCAAGGCAATGCCCACTCAGTGATTAAGGGTAAGTTAACAATGAGGCAAAGAATGACCTTTTTTACCTAGTCAAAAAAATAAAATCCATCTGGGAGGGGAAGACTTTCAGGGTGTACACCATCTCAGTCTGTCTTGGAGGAGATAGGCTTTTTGTAGGAACTATCATAACTTAGCAGAGATCCTGAAGAAGGATTCAAAGTTAGGAAACAAGAAAGAAGGGAGCACTAACAATAATGGCCATTCACCCAAAGTACTCCCCTCTAAGTTATAATAATAGATTTTCTTGACCTTGCTTATATGGGCTATATATGGGAAAGGGACCAAAAAGTGAGACTGTTATCTATTATCTATATATCTATAGGCTACATATACATACTCTTTCACCAGTTGAGTCTAAGGGATCATTCCTTAAAAGGCAATTTTAATGAAAGTGTTGGCTTGGCTGATGAGAGGAACAGAATGAACCATAATAGTATTGCTCTTACTATTGAGGAAAACTTTTGGCATTAATTCATTAACTCATGATGGGAATATTCCCCCAAAATCTGTGAAGTCTAAGACTATGCCATGGTGAAGATGGAAATAGCCCTAAAGAAGAGGATGAATATTGCAATATGAAGACTTATGGCTATAGTGACTAATGACTTGAACCCATTTGATTTTGGTCCACCATCAGTGGAATAAACAATTAAGAGGGAACTTACCAAAAGGGGTATTTGGTAGAGCTGTAAGAAATCTGTTGGAATGATCTGATTATAAGAATTAACCAAATGGGATAGGGGAAAATATTTATCATTCATATCTGTGTCACTGCAGAGTCATTCAGAAGGATGGGGAAGATACTTTCTTCCCTGGAGATGATAATCTTTTTTAAAATCCAAACATCTATGATACCACTACTTCTGTATACACATATACAGTTGATACAACTATAGCATTCCTAACACGGACAATAAAATTATTACTTGTGTTGTCTTTGCATAAGATGGTGCTGCCAGCATCAAACATCTTGGTTTCCCTGGTTCCTGTAATCCTAATAGTACCATGGGTGCTGGTGAAACTGATATTCTGGGAGTGAAGGTGATGTTTGGAAGTTCCTAAGGATCTACACCTGAAATGATCCTCCGAAACCAATAGGATTGTTCTATACCAAAAACAAAACAAAACAAAACAAACAAAAAACCAAAAAAAAACCTCACCCATTTTATTTATTCATTGAAATCTAGAGCAATGAAATGAAGGAGCTGTAAACTTGACCAAGGAATTTCTTAGATCCAAAGTGATAGAGCTTAAATGTGACTGTGGAGAAAATATTAATTGAATTTGAAAAAGGCATCTGGTATACTGGATTTTTAAATGGCCTTCTTTTGGTATGTTTTATTTATTTTCTAGTCAGTTAAGAAGTAACAAAAAAAGCTCTTTAATGGTTGTTTTATCTAAAAAGATAGATATGTCAGAGAATGACAAATCTACATATATCAATACAAAAGTTCTGATAAAGATTTACCTTTTGAAAAACATAAAGGGAATTATTTTGAGAAATCAAGCCTAGATGAAAAAAAAAGGAGACTTTTATTCACTAAAAAAGTGCTTGCATTATCTCTTTATATATTAATTTAATTGGCTGTAATATAGAACTTATATAAATGTTTATTATTGAATGAATAAAGTGTTATGTTTCCTATAAGTAATTTTTTTAAAGAGATATTTTAAATTTTCTTAAATAAAGATCATCTCGTAATGTAAAATCTTCTTCCTAAAAGTCCTGGGTCAGACTACATCTATCTGGACCTGGATTGCTACTTAATTTTTATTTCTTGCTCATAACATTTTCAGTTTGGATTCTGTGGCATTAAAATTAGAGGGCAAGCAAGACAACACTGCATTTGCTTCTTCAACTATAGTTGTTCTACAAAAAGAAAATAATAATAATGACAGCTCACATTTGAAGAGTATTTTAACAAACACAAAGGACTTTCCCCATAACCACTATGTGAAGGAAGTAGTCAAGTATTCCCCTTCTCTCCCCCCCCCCCCCCGCAGATTACACACTAAATTTGAGTTAGGAATAAAATCCAGTTCTCCTAGTTGAGTTTAATACCTTTCCTCTACATCTTATTAAATATTTTGTATTGTATTATACACATTATAAAAATGCTAAACTAACATCCCTTATGTTTCCTTTTCCCTGACATAAAAATCATAGAAGAAGAATTGCAATCAAGGTTCTAATAAGATTGGTAGGCAGTTTCCTAATGACTCTACAAAGCAATGTCTTCTAGAGCTGGAAGAATGAGTAAAGTAGGAGCAGCTTGATGATCAACAGTGTCTGTGGTTATTAATCGTCCTTCTACTGCTTAGTATGAGTAATTTAAGGAAGGATGAAATAGAAGGTGGTCCTGGCACTGTTTTTACATTGTTATTGAATTTCTAGTACTAATCTGGTGGTCCTTTTAAAAACAAACCTGCTTGGGGCAGCTAGGTGGCGCAGTGAATAGAGCACCAGCCCTGAAGTCAGGAGGACCTGAGTTCAAATCTGGTCTCAGACACTTCCTAGCTGTGTGACCCTGGGCAAGTCACTTAACCCCAATTGCCTCAGCAAAAAGCAAAAAAAAAACAAACAAACAAACAAACAAACAAACCTGCTTAATCATTAATAATAGTTAAACTCATCTAACCACACCTTAAGGATCTTCACATGGGAGGAGATGGAATGTATTGAAGTGTTCAGCAATTGAAGCCCAGTTTACTCCAATAAAAGAAAAGAGAAGTTAGAAAAAAAGTCATTATTAAAATATGTGCAATATGTTTGATGAGAGGCAGAATCATCTGGTGACTGACTGTGGAGTCAGTCAATATGTCAACTGGTATTTATTAAGTGTTTTCTATGTACCCAAGCACTGTGCTAATGCCAGAAGACCAGAGTTAATTCCTGACTTTTAACACATTATTACTGAATGACCATGGTGCTCCAGGATAGATATAATCTTCAACTATAAATTACAAAGAAGTTGCCAATATGCATCAAATGAGGGAATTCCCTATGAGTTCCTCTCTCCCTCCCTCCACTTTACCTGCCAGAATTCCTACAAGCTACAATGTAATTTTGAAAATATAAAAAACTTTTACAACACATTAGTGATGATATACTGGAAAGCAAAATAATATTTTTAGTATCTTCTAGAATTTGAAGTTAGAGAAACCTTAAAAATCATCTAATCTTTTTGTGTCATGGACCTTTTGATGGTCTGAAGAAAACTATGTACCTTGTCTCAGAATGTTTTTAAATACATAAAATAAAATACATAGAGCTATAAAACCCCAATTATATTGAAATTTAGTTATCAAATTATTTTTAAAGGTTCACAGATAACAGGCTAAGAATCTTTGATTTAACCCTTCTTCTTTTAGAAAACAGCTAGATGGCATAGTGGATAAAATGCTCAGCCTGAAGTTAGAAAGATCTGAATTCAAATCCAGACTCACACACTTGTTAGCTGTGTGATTCTGAGCAAGTCACTTAATTTGCCTGCCTTACAACTGTAAAATGGTGATAATGACAGCAGCTATCTCAAATGTTTGTGAGGATGAAGCAATATAATATTCATAAGGGGTTTGACTCATAGTAGGAACTTTATAAAATTAATCTCATTTTATAAAGCAGAAAAGTGAAGCCTGCTGAGGTTGTCATTTGTTAAGTGGGTAGTAAATGGTAGAACTGTGTTGCTCAGAAATAGAATGGTTTGAAACCACCTCAGATAAAAATGTGTGCTATTTAATAACAATCAAAGAGTCTAACTTAAAGTAGGTGGCAAACTCAAATGGAAAAATAATCAGTACAATACTGGTTCTATCTGTTCAGTGTGTCATTTGACTTCTTTTACAACATCACAAACTTTATAGCAATACTTATAGCAACATTTACCTGGCTCATAAACTAATTTTCCCATTTTTTTCTTTTTCATTTCAGCTGAAGGAAAAAGGAACTTTCCTACCTTGGGGATATAAAAGGCAGGTTGAAAAACTAGCTGAATAAAGAACACTTGGGGAGTTTTCATAGTCAGGATCATAAATTGTGATATTTTAATATGCTCGAACAATAGTGTCATCACTGAGCACTTTATAGCCAGGCTCAAACACCCTGGAGAAACTATTAATTACAACTATTTAGAATTCCCTGGGACCTTGTTTTTACACTTAGCAGAGAAAGAATCAGAACCAAAGAATCATAGAAGCTTGTGTTTGGAAGGTATTTTGGCAGTCTCTTAGTCTAAATCCTCACTCAATACAAGAATCACTCTATCTCCTTCACTAATGATCCTCTACCTCTGCTTGAATTCTTCTAGTAATAGGGGCTCATTACTTTACAAGGCAGTCTGATCGGTGACTGAATGGCTCTAATTCTTGGAAAGCTCTTTCTTACAATAGACATTTTAATAGAAAATTTCAGCAGAAAAGGATGATCATTTTAAATGCATTTACCTTTAAAGGCAAGAGGTTCTTTAATTAAGATTCTATGTTATTCTAACAAGATGTTGTTAATCTGGGATCTGTAAACATTTTTTTCTTTTCAATATTTTGATAACTATATGTCAGTGTAATTGCTTTCCTTTCTAATCCTAGATATTTTGTTTTATGCATTCAAAAACATACTTATGAGACTGGGGTCCACTCCAATGATCTTATATGTTACATTTCTAGGCCAGTTCTATCCTCTGATCTCACTGGGGAAAAATAGGTTACATTTCTGGGCCAGTTCTAAGAAGATTCTCTGATCTCACTGGGGAAAAAATATTGATGTTTGTAAATTGGAACTGAAATGTATGACTAAGTAAAGCAAAGTAGGACCTCCTAAGTGGAAAAGATGGATTAAAAAATTACTGCTATCCCATTATTTTTTTGTGAGTTTATATATGTTGAAATGATAAAAATTAATGTAATCCAAATGTCTAATTTTCTTTGTGGTTTAAATTAGGGTGAGACATAATGATAATAATAAAAAAAAGTTGTCAGAAGAAGACTCCACTATTCTTGAATTTCATTATAATGGATTAATCTTTAACAGATTGAAAGTATGAGCAGATCTTGCTTTCAGAAAATGCTTCTCCCTTTACTTTTTATTCGATTTTCAAATGATTTTATGCATTTTGATGGATCTGTGATCACATGGATATGGGTACTCTTATAAATTTATTATAAATTTGTTAATTTGTTGTAAGATTTTGATTTTTTAAAAAATATATTCAGAGAAGAAATTCTTATGAAATAAATTATCTTGAGTAGGTCAATTTCCTGAAATAATAAAAAGAAGTGTCCCACTCCTCTAAAGTATCTATATTCAATCAAAGGAACATGAAAATATGTTCCTAATTGACCGGTACAGAACTAGTCTTCAGATAAGACATATGGTTGCTTGAGATGTATAACTCCTTGCATTAATCTTCAGATCTGACTGAGTTTCTAGTCAGAATAACCTAGATCCTCAATTAAGGGTCTCTATACAACAATAGAGGGAGTTCAGCTTTCCAGACAAATAGGAATAGGTCCAAACAATGCAATAAAATTTCTCACAAGAGAGAATTGGACTGGACCCATTATTGAATAGAAAGGGAACTAAGTTAGATCCAGAATCACAAGATGGTGTTCGTGTGGTTTACTCAATTCCCACAATGCCTTCAGAATTCAGGTAAGATTTAAAACCCATGATTTGTCCACATAATTGGAGAAAAAAACAAGTTTAGAAATTATTTATGATGGTAGCATCTTCATAAGTAGATTCTGTTTTTCAGTTGGATACCCCTTAAACTATGTTGTAAATGCTAATAGTATGGGGGGTTTTCAACTAGAATACTTAATTTACAACAGAGGTAAAGTGTGCATAGGCAAAACCTCTGTGGTATCCTTAGGCATTATACCTAGAGTAGCAGTATAGGCAGTACCAATTTAGGAGATTGAAGCAACCACAAAACTATTTAAAAAACAATTTGCAAGTTGCCAATCCACTAAATGTATCTGGGTGGGAGTGGAAAAATTTGGGTCCAAAAATATAGACTATGTGGAAATGTTTCTGTCATCTTGTGTTCTTTTGGAAAGGTCTAATTTTCCATATTTTAGAAATGAAAAAAAAAGCAATGAAATAACTCTGAAAAATGGATTCTGTAGAGTTTTCTTTCATAGATTTAATTTTAGAGCCAACTCCAAACTATACTTTATGGATTTTTCACAGAAATATTTTAATCATACTAACTTTTCATCATCTCCTAAGTATTGAATCCAAATTGCCTTTTTGTATTGATAAGATAGTGTTTTCTTAAGAGAATGTACACCAATTATATTAGTTCCACCAAAATAGTGGAATGAATCAAAGATAAAAACCAAAACCAAACATGAAGTATTTAGCATTTACCCACTTTGGAGGGCTCTCTACATCAATGTTTCTTTCCATGTATCAAAGGAAGTTTTGAATGAACCTTCATTATTGCCTTCTCCCAAAGTTCACATTCTTTCTCAGCACAAGGAAGTTGCCCAGAGACCAAGGATGTGAACTTGTCTTGTATTTTTCCACAACAGTGCTTAAAAGGTTTTGGGGTAAGGTGAAGGTGCTGATGAAGAAAAGAATGGAGATGTTAGAGATGTGGAGAAGGGTGGGTGATCATGATGGAAATATGAGGAAAAGGCTAATTGGGAAGTAGTGAAAAAATTCCTTGGTAAATTCAATTACCTTCTCTCTTCTCTATCTTTTCTTGTTTTTAATTCATTTGTTTTCCTTTGCCTTCTATAGATTACAAATTGTACATACAAAGGGAGTTGGTAGAAGGCAACCCTGTAGCCCTGAAGATTACTCATTGTACCAACAAATATTTACCAGCAGAAATCTATCAGAGATGTGACTAGAGCTCAAGAATGGTTTTTAGGTCAGCACATCTTTCACTATTATGTCTGTCATCATTCATATATGGCAACCTAATCAAGAGATATTTCTGTAACACTCCAGTTATTTCTTAAATTGAGAAAAGAGAAAGGATAGAGAAAGGTTGAGAAGCATATCAGGTTTAAATATAAATTAGGCTACTCACCATCAAATTATGACTCACGTTGGTATTTTCTATTAGCATAATACTATCAATTTACTACTCACATTAGTATTTTCTTTTTTTAAAATAAAGCATATTGCTACCAGAAAAATATTGCTTTGACAACTAAAATATAAACTTGAATGACAAAAAGTATAAATCTAAATTTTTCATTTACATTTTTAGTTTCCTCTAAAGGAAATTAAATATCAGTTTAAAGTAACTTACTATTATTTTTAACTATTTGTCAGAGAAAGCAACCATGAGAGATTTATCAATGCCAGAACATTCAGTTGGTAACTATTTTTAGGATACAAAGTCCTGTTTGCAATTTTATGTCTGCCCTACTTGATATAAGAACAAGTAGTTATTTTTTTCCCCAAATATTCAAGCTTATAGATACCACAACCTGCAGAGTCATCAGTTAGCTGGTAATTAACTTTGTCCCCTACACTGAGGTAGAGAACAAAATGACACATGGTGACTCATAAAAAGCACTACCAAAAATCAACATCAGGTCTGATCCAGAAATATGTTTTAAAAAAATCAATTTCTTTATCTTTCCCTCAACATGTTTATAATTTGCAATTAAATTGTCTCCTAATAAATTCAAAACAAAATGATTTATCAGGATGACATTGTGTTAATATAAAATGTTTTTATTCATATTAATATCAACCATGTCATAAATGTTATATAATTTCTATAGCTGAGATTCTGATTTGCTTAAAAAGAAAAAAAAAGTTGGGGCCTTAAAAATTCAAGTATAAATTGCAATTGGTTAGCATCCTTTGATTTGTAGAACTCTTAATGTCTACTCATTCCTCTTTCTGATTAGATTATACATAATTTGCAAAACTATAAATAAAATATTTCAATGTTTTCTTTGGGGACAATAGTCACTACTCTGAAAAAAATATTGAATAAATGATGTTTTGCTGATTTTTCATTCAAAGACACATTGCACTTGCTAAAAGTTATTTAACATACTTAATATTGATCTTAATCATGCATATCATTAAAACTCAACAATGGACACTAGACTTGTGAATGTCTCTGACAGTACTCCAGTTTCCTTTATTCAAAAACCATAGAAAGTAATAATTAAATAATAACTGACTTGGAATCACTAACACATTTTTATTTCAAAGAGAAAAATCTGCAAAGTTATAAAGTATCTTTTCCTTTTTAGCTTTCTTGCTTAATGATTGACACTGTTTTATGTGCACAAAATTGATATAGAAGTGTCATGATTGAGAGAGGGCTGAGGCAATCTAAAAAAAAATCAATCTGGCTTTTTTTCCATTAGTAAATTGATGCTACACTTCATTTTATGACAAAACTATCACAGACCAGGGATAATTATTGTTTATCTTCTATGTCATTTGTTGATCATTTCATTAGAATGTCAAGTTCTAAAAATCAAATTCTAATCAAGATTTGTTTTCATTTGGTACATATGCTGGTACTGGCTAGGGCATGATTATGACCAGCTCCTTGCCTATTGGAATGCCTGATCATCAGATTATCTTTTGATCTCAATTAGTTAACTGAATTGATATGGTCATATAAATGGGTTATTATTATAAAGTAGGAGGAATGTCATAGGGTGATTCAGATTAATCTGTATGTCACTTAAAATAGTCATATTGCCAGAATTTACTTACTTGTTCCATCTTATAGACTGAATTCCATGGCAATCAAATCTGCTTCAACTGGAGAGAGCAAACATATTGTGCTGTGTGCACAAGCTCTTAAAATATCAATACCTATTTGTATATATTTTAAAATTATGTACCTGAAAGTCTTTAAAAATGTAATTTGTGAATATAGATTAATCAATATTCATTAAATATTGAGTGTTCATGACGTGCAAGATATTATTCTGAGTTCCATAATATATATTGATTTTGAGGGGGCAGAGTGATGTAATGGAAAGAACAATGGTTTTTGAAAAGTTAAAGAGTTGTAATGAAAGGTTTGCATTTTTAAACCATGTACCTTGAATAAGTTACTCACAACCTACCTGAGTCTTACCTTTCTCCTATATGAAATAGGAAAAAATAATACTTGCCCTACCTACCCTTCATGGTTATTGTGAGGAAATCGCTTTTATGGAAATACCTTGGAAACATGTTCTTAGTTAAAATGAAAATATCATACAAAGTGAAAGGATTTCTTATGAGTTCTTCCAATAATTGAGACAGTCATAGACTAATGGATAGATATCTAGCCTTAAAACCAGAGAAAGTCTGGGTTCAAGTGTTTTCTTTTCCCTTATTTTCTGAAATAGTAGGTGCTTAATAAATGCTCATTGACTTGATATCAGGTTCTCATTTCTGACATAAGCTGTTGTGGGATCCTAGGCAAGTCACTTTTAGTTCTCTGGGCAATTAAGACCACAATTAAAGTACCAATCTTCATTTGTAGAGAGGGTTTTGTCATCTGATCCTTCCTTATATCAATGGAATCACAGATCTATTACCAATTCTTGCCCCTATCCATGAATTATTATTCTTCTGATTCCCAAATGCTGAAGAAATTACCTAAAGGGAAGAGTTAGTTTACAGAGAAAAAGTAAGATGAAAATGAACAAGGTATGGACATTGACAATCTTAAAAAGTTTAAATTACTGAATAATACACAAGTTATGTTAGCAATAAACAATTTAAAACAATAAATGGAAATACATTTTCAAAGGCCACATTTAAAAACTAAATAAATGAAAACCTCTGTAATAAGAAGCAACAGTAGTCTTATCATGTGACAAGTTTAACATTTCTAACTTGAAAATCAAAAATTTTAAACCAAATCTATTTAAGAAATAGACATTTTTTCATGACAATGTTAATATTGTCATTATAACAGAAATATAAGAATGCTTTTAATATTTAATATTAAGACTGCTTTAATATAAAGCAGTCTTCATGCATTTCCATAGAAGGCCAGACACAGAAGTATAATATTTTTAAAGTTCTTAAAAACGAGAAAATTATGTTATCTATTTTTTAAAAACTGATGTTGAATTATCTAATTTTCATAGTCTAAGTTTAATAAATTCTTTTTAAAAAAAGAAATGTTAGTTTTTAATAATCCATTATTTTAACAATTACTGTAATAATACTATGCACCTTTCTGTGCATATTCAAGAAGGCCTTTGGATATTCTACTGCGTACCCTTCACTATCCATGGAATCAAGTCAGTAATAACAGCCACATTAAGTGAATGGACTCAAAAGCAGTGAATTCAGAAAAGTGCAAATCTGTCCCATTATCAAAAATCTTTCAAGACATAGAACTCTGGATGAATAATTGTCATTATTTCCTCAAACTTTTAGCCACTTGTATATGAATCTTTAATGTTTTATGTGTACCTTGGAAAATTTATTTCATACTCAATTTGTAATATTCTCAGTGATCTAGAGGCCAACAAATATGGAGAAACATGAAAAAAATAGTAAAATTAGGATTAAAAACTGTATTATAAATTTTGAGCTATATCTACCCATTTTATTCTATTAAAAATGAGGCAAAATAATATAAGCATGCTTACTGAAATATACTTGGATACAGGGCATTAGGTCCAATTAAATAGATAGTAATCTCTCATTCACTATCATGGTATAATTAAAGAAAACACCTTTAATTATTTCCATCAATAACATCATGCTATCTACTATGTCTTTTTCTTTCTTATAAAAAACAGCTTTATTTTCTTATTCCTCACTCTATCATATGTGTGAATATATACCTGGCTATTTTACAATGTTATTAGTACAAATAGAACTAATACTAGCACTTAACAGGAATATTTGAAACTATTGCTTCAAACGGGAAAAATAATTTTCATTTCTAAGAAAGTCATCCCTATCTCCCACCCCTTGGAAATTTTTACCATGACTAATGAAAAGAAGTGTCAGATTTTTTCCAGAGAGTTCTGATAAAAGGTTAGGATACAAATAAAGCAGGTATTTCTCTTGTGCTCTTTTCCACATGAAAATCTCACTTAAGAAAAATCTTACTTCCCTCTCAAAATCCTTTCTATGAAATCATATACCTCTATATTCTCTTTTATTATTTAACTTTAAAATTAATAATTTGCACTGGTATTATTTCCTGTATTAGTTAAACATATGCTCAAAGAGAACTAAGTCCTGTCTTAGTTTTTCAAGGAATATGAGAAAAACAAATCTTAGAAGAGATGGAATGCAATACATAAAATGTGCAACTTCATTAAAAACAACAGATCTATTATGAATCAAGGAGTCTTTTTTTTTAAGACTTAGGATGTTATTTGTCTAGAATTTCAGGTACTTTCTGCAACTTGATCCTCCTGAAGATAGAAAGAGAAAGCCAACAGTAACAGAGCCAAACAGTATGGTAAGGTCTGGGGGCACCTGTAAAATCACCAGACTGGGGCCTAAAAAACATTCATTCCATGTGAATCAAAAATAAATAAATAATTTTGTTAAATAATTAATGTATATTCAGTCAAATGTTCAGCTAACAAATATGAATACATCACTGTACTCTATGAAGGGAAAATGATTTCGCACTCAAGCAGCCAATATGAAGGTGAAGGTTAAGAGGGTTGCAGAATACCTCTCAAAAGATATATTCATAGAATTGCCAATCACTGCCCTAGTTTTTTTCTTTTAGGTAAATCACCTACCAGGATTTATAGGTAAAATGATGCCATTCAAACAGTGTCCCAGTTTTAGGTATTTAGTTAAAACCTTTCATCAGTACAAAAGATTTTCAACCTTCTTAGGATATGGAAAGAACAATACATAGAGGAATAAAGAGAGGAAAAAGAGACTATAGAAATCTTCTTTCAGGTGATGATCCATTGGGAAGCAAAGATTCCAAAAGCAGTGGGAAAAGAGAATGAAAGAACAGGGGGGAAAGGAAGGTATTTATTTCAATTAATTAAACAATTTTATGGGTTTTCCCACATCAAAAAGACTTACCTGACTAACTTCCTAATGATATTTCTGGCCAGTAATATGTTCACCTTTGGGAGGCACCAGAATTCTCTCAGAATGAGTGAGAAAAAAAAATAACACCCCATATTGACCAGTCCTTATTTACCACGGATTTTTTTGCCCAAATCTGTAATTGACTCCCTCTGAAATGTTTTATAGAAGGAACCGATTTCCTGGGAACTGCTCAATTATAGTTTCAATCCTCACAATAAAATTTTGAGAGAGGCAGAGATAAAGATAGACAGAGACAAAAAACAGAGACAGAGATTCAAGATGGAGAGAGACAGAAATATAGAAACTGAGAAACACAGTCAGAGGCATAGATATCAATAGACAGCAAGATAGACGTAGAGAATGACAAGACAGGTAGACCATGCATAATAGAATTTAGTACCTGTATGGCCCCCAAGGTTACGAAAAGGAATGGGGGGCGTGTAAGATTAACAATTATAGTGCACAGCCTCCTCTGGTAGCAAGTTTTAAAAGAAAGGTAATTTGATGGAAACTGATGCAACTCAAGTTTGGAAATGGGAGAGGAAATAGATGAAGTTCTAGGAGGTCGTCTCCTAATTGAGGCTAAATGAAATATCCCCAGGAAAAGCGGGATGCCGAATCTCGCCTCGGTTGCCCACACCTGGTGGGTCAGATGCCGGGAAATAACTGAAGGCGATAGAAAAAGGCTTCTGGTTCTCCTTCCCTTTTCTCCTCCTCAGCCAGTATCAAGTGTTTCCAAGTGTAATCCCCTTAGCTCCCCTCCCCCTGTCCCTGCTCTCTGCCTATGCAGGGTCCGGCTACTGTCCCACAGATAGCTCCGTGAATCGCCGCCCCCCAACCCCAAGCTTCAGCTTCTGCCTCCCCCTAGCCTCCTCCTGAGTCCTCCCGAATCCTCCCTTCTTACCTGGCCCTTCACCAGGCTGGCAGCGAACTGCCTCATGACAGCCTCGACTGTGTAGGCGCTGGACCAGCCTCGAGGAGTGAGCAACTCCATGCAGATGGCTCCCCCGTCCAGCACATAGCCGTTTTCTAGTCGGGGGCTGAGCACTCTCATGAAGGGCGGCGAGAAGGGGAAGTTGTCGGGGAAGGTGAGGTTGAGCAGGATGAATTCGGTGTTGGTTTCTTTCATGTCCTGCCACAACACCGAGTCTTTATCCACCTGGTGCAGTTTCACATTCCAGTCGTAGAGGCTCTCGTCTACCAGCTCCACTGAGATGAAGCGGTCGCTCAACCGGGAGATGTCCTGCAGCTCCTTCATCAGTCGCCGGCTCCTCACCTGAGTACCGGGCTGTCCTCGCCCCATCGGCGCCAGGGTACTGGCTGCTGGGGTCTGGGCCACCTGCGAAGAACCCTTCCCGCCTCCGCTGCTGCGGCCGCCGCCCCCGCCCGGCTGCTTGGATTCCTTAGTGGACTGGTTCTCCCTGGAGCTCGCCTGCTTTTCCTTGTGGCTCCCGGAGCTGGACTGCTGCTGCTGCTGCTGCTGCTGCTTATCCTTATTGACCAGCTCCAGCGCTCGCTTGTTCTTGGAGTGCCCAGGACTGCCTTCGCCTACACCGCCGCCGCTGCTGCAGCCGCCCCCTCCTCCAGGAGCATTCTGCTGCTGCTGCTGTTTATTACTGTGGTTCTTCTGGTTGCCTTTGCCCCTCAGCGAGGAGCCGCCGCCGCCGCCGCGGCTGTGCTGGCTGCTGCTGTGGAGATGGTTGTGGTGATGTTTGGGGTCCTCAGTGTCCCGATTGTGCAGCCGGATGAGTCCGATTTTCCGAAGCAGAGTGGCCATCTTAATCTTCTGTGGCTGGGGCGATCCGGAGAGAAATACCCACTCTTTCCTAGACCGTGGCGACTGACTTGACTTCTTCCCTTGCTGACTATCTGAAACGTGCAGCCCCAGTCGTGGATTCCGCGCTAACCCAGTCGAGCAGGAGAAGATGAGGCGAAGGGAGGCGCACAGGAGGCGCTGCGCTGAGGGGCGGGGACGCAGGGCTAGAGGACTGGAAGGCTGTGAGAAGCTGGACGTCTGACTGCCTCTACCGCCACCGCCGCCGCCGGACAACTACTGCTTCTTTTTTCTCTGCTCTCGGCCAGACAGGAAAGCAGCTTGTGCTGCAGGGCTCGGACACTCCGGGGAAGAAGACTGGAACTGGGGCTCCTGGGGCTGCGCAAGAGATGGGGGTCGGCTGTGACGGCTCTCTCAGAAACTCCCTCTCCCAACACTCAGAGCTGGCAGCATTGCAGCATCTGAGCTAGCAGGACTGGCTCTCCTTCGGGTTATTTATTACCACGGTCATATGATTATCCCTCTTCTCTCCTCCCTTCTATTTCTTTCCCCTTTCTGAGGGGAGAGATAGAGGGGGATGCTGTACTGCAAGCAAGGAGTCTCCTTCCCTCTGGGGGCACTCAGAGGTTGATCAATCACTGAGCAGCCTGGGCAGGAAGGATGGGGGCGAGGAGTAAAAAAAGGGGGTTGGAGGGAGTGTTGCTTAGCGGGGGGGGGGGGCGGAAGGGAGGGCAGAGATGGTCCTGCTATCTCCTTGTCACTGCAGCAGTTATGAGCAGATTTCCCGGTTAGTAATTCCCGACTCTTCTTTGTTGCGCGATTCTCAGGCTCTTCACAGGCTTCCCAGAGAGCAGGTCTCGAGAGTGAGGGAGCTGGAGGAAAGGAGAGACTGCGGGCAAGCGCTGCCGTGGGGGAGGGTGGGTTAGGTTGGAAAAGAGGGGAGATTCCGGGGTTGTTCTCCCTCTCACTGCAAAGTCGCGTCTCCTTCTGCTGGGTGTACTCAGAGACAGCCAGACTCCGGGGATCACGCTGTTTCGTGGATGAGAGGAGATGGGTAGTCAAGTTGGCTAATCTCAGCCCCAGGAGCCGCTGTGTTCCTCCCGGGAACCTAGATGCGTGTGTGCCGACTCCTAGGCTCTGGCCGGGATCTCCCCTGCTTTACTGAGACGCCGCTGTAGCTGAAGCCGCTACTGCTGCTGCTGCTGCCTCTGCCGCCGCCGCCGCCTGTGCGGCTGCTGACATTGCAGAGGCAGCAGCTCCGTCTGTGCCCTGTGCTGCGCTGAGGCGGAGGCACTATAGAAGCAGGGGAGGGGAAGGAAAGGGAGGGAGGAGCGCGGAGGGAGGAGTCCGCCGAGTTGCATTTAACATACAGGCTGCCTCCTGGCAGCAGTAGCAAGAGTAGCAGCCACCACCATCCATCCCATCCCATCCCATCCCATCCCATCCCATCCCATCCCATCCCATTCCATCCCATTTTATCCCATCCCATCCTATCCCATCCCATCCTACTCCATCATCTCCACAACCACTATTAATACCGCCGCCTATAGGAGAAGGAAAATGTGTGCATAGAAGCGATTCATTACTTGCTGCACTGTATCCCCAACTAAGCACTTAGCCCAAAGCCTAACCCAAATCTCCATAGATGGCAAAACTGGCAGCCCCAATACTTAAGAAAAACACGATAACTCGAGTTCCTCCAAATCCTGAAACACAATAGAAGTCCTCTACCCAGAGAAGGGGATGATAGGGACCTGGGGGTGAGAGTGGTGATCTGCTGTCAAAAGCATAGAGCCATGCAGAGTAGGAGACCCGGGCTCGCCTGTGGTTCCCAAGCTTACGGTATTGGACTTCACTTAACCTAGTTAGAAAAACCAGAAAGGGAAAGGCATATCGTAAGAAGACAACCTGTTCATTGATTCCCCCAGTCACATATGGTGCAATATAGTTCATGATAGAAGGTTCAGGAGTCCCACGTTATTAGGGGGGAGGGGAAATACGGACATTGAAATAGAGTTTTAAGAAAAATGATTTAAGAATCTATTAGCTCGGACTGGAGGGTGAAGATGCCGGGAAGTGTGTCCACCACAATTTTATTAAATAAAATCCCTTTCAAGTAATTACTTGATGAAAGAATAAATCTGTTACAGGAATTCATGTCTCTGTCTCTACCTCGTGTTTCGTCCTAAAGAGATCTGCACTGTTTTCTGAAGATTAGTCACTCTAGTGATTGGGAAGATACTGCTAGACTTCATTGTAAGCCATTTCAGAAAGATTGCAGAAGGCAAACTAACCACGCACGTCTTCGTGATAAATGCACATCATAAGCCTAAGGTCATTAAATGAACTCTTTTGAGCTTAGTAACACATTTCAAGAAATTTTGGAGACATCTTCCCTCTTCCACTTTTAATATGTCCTACCCATTCAGCTGCTCTCAATCTGTTAAATCTCATTTTGTGCCATGGCATTTCAGGTATGTACTGAATTTTTATAGGTAGTTGAGATTCCCAATAAAATGGAGGAATATATAGGCGATCTCCAGATACATCTCCAATACTTTTACAAGTACCCAACGCATGTTATATTGTCTATGCAGCACTCTGCTTAACACAATTGCTTAATAATGAACAACAGCACTGGCAGTATCAAAGAGAACAAATAGGATAAGAGATACAAATTTTATTAGGATTTTCACAGTTTGTGAAAGCTGGACTATAAATAAATCACTGTAATATAAGTGGTATAGCATTGATTTTTTAAAAATTTTGTTACCATTTTTACTTTTCCCTCAAATTATTTAAAATAGCTAATTTCTCAGACTATCTGATCTGGTCACTGCAAGAAGTCATGCACATATGCAAAATTTAAGATTCTGTGCTTCAGTTTGCTCAGGCATTCTAAAATAAGGGATACTGACCATCTTTTTACTGACAAAAATATCAGACATAACTAAAAAGGTTTATTAAGTACTCAAGTCTACAATCCTAATAGAATTTCCTTTCCTATTTGGTCTTCACCTCTTCTACAACCCCTTTTAGATTGTAAACTTCTCTAGGGAAGGGATTGTATTTTACCTCTTTATATATTGGCAACTTTTAGCATATTCATCATGTTGTTGATTAGTTATAATGTTCCCAAGTCTACACAGAACATACATGAAACAGCTCCTATCCACCATGAATTTACATCTCATCATATCATACATAAATTTATCAACAGCATATATCTATCCTACAAATCATTTAAATTAAACTTATTTAATACCAGTTTTTAAATCACAGTCATTTCCAAACCAATCAATCACAAAGCACTGCCCCTTTTCTTGCAACAACAACAAAATTAAGCAAAACCAATCACTGTGACCACATTTGACATCGAACTATGCAAAAGTCTGGATCTACAATCACCGACTTCTTTGCCTAGAAAAGAGAAGCTTATTTTTCATTATCTATTCTCTAAGATGGTCATTACAAGTCTTAAGATTGGTCATTACAATTAATTGGGGTTTTTTAAGTGTTCTTTTTGTCAACATTATTGTAGTCACCACATATATTCTCTTGGTTCTGCTTACTTCACTCTGCATCAGACTGTATAGGTCTTCCCATTTAAAAAATAATTCTTCATAACCATTAGAATTATTTCTACTTCTTTGTTACCACAAAATACTGACAATCATTTTTATAAGATACTATTCTTCTACTGACCTCTGTATTAAAGGATTCATCAAATTATATTTGAGGTTATACATTACAAATAAGATTTTTGTAAGTGAGGTTGTGAAAATAATTTGCTTGTGATAATTTATCATCTTAATTGCTTTTCATTCATGTATTCAGTCAACAAATACTTTTTAGTGTTCTGGTAGAGAAAAAAAAGAATACTTAGGAAAGAAAGTCAGTACTATTCTTGAAATAAATGTAGCTTCTATAAAACAGAATCATAATTTATCAGAGTTGGAAAGGATGTTAGAAATCCTGCAGTAAAACTCATGCCTACTGCAAAATTCTGAAATATGCTAGCAAATAATAGCATGTCTTTATTTCAGTTCATACTCTGAGTACTTTTTAAAGAGTCATTGAAACACAGTGTTACTATGCATCAGGGTTTAGGGTTCAGTTTCTTTCTTTTTGACAGTTAACATACTCTTTCAGGAAAGAAATCCTCTTAGTCCTTTTCTCTTTGTGCTTTACATAGTCTCTCTCAAGATGAGTTAACTCTCCAATTGAAAATTAAGCTTTCTCAACCCAAGGATTTCTTTCTTCTTACAGCCACATAGGCAACAATATCTAAGTCTTGGTGAGAGGGACTTTTGAAATTGAAGTTAAAATTATATCATACCTGTTCTCAGAATATCTTAAATATATCCACCCAATATTATTCTCTTTTTTCTAGGAGAGACAATTTTTGAGTATTATTTTCTTGGTGGAGGACCTAGACCAAGATATTTTTCTCTGATGGTTCAGGAATTTAATCCAACATATAGTTAATAAACATTTACTGTGTTCTATGCACCACAATAGTAGACTACAGTATAGTAAGACTGGTCAGTGAGAGTCCAGTCCTTAAACCATTTTGTCTTTCTTGTTGGAATACAGAGTGTTTATTATATTTCTTCGCTGGTTCTAGTCTAACATGTAAAGGTTTCATCTGGGCTAAACTTTGGATCCTTTGAATTTTCACAGATCCATTAAAAAGATTCTCTTCCAAAGATGCCTTTTCTCTTGTTGTTGCTTTTTTTCTTTTCTTTTCTTTCTTTTCTTTTTCTTTTCTTTTCTTTTCTTTTTTTTTTTTTTTGGTGAGGCAATTGGGGTTAAGTGACTTGCCCTGGGTCAAACAGCTAGGAAGTGTTAAGGGTCTGAGGCTATATTTGAAATCAGGTCCTCTTGACTCTAGGGCAAGTGTTCTATCTACTACACCATCTAGCTGCCTTCTCAAAGACTATTTATTGTATATTCTAGTTTTCAGTATTTGCTAGAGAACAATCAACACTTTTTCTCCTTAGTTTTAGATTATAATTTTACAGCTTTCTGATGTTTTTCCTTCCAAGTCAGAACAATTCCATTGTGATAACTTTTGCTTATTTAAGTCCTTAAGTATTAATATCTCTTTCTCCACTTGTTTAATATTACTTGTCATCTTGCAGTTTATAATATATTAACTTATAAGTTTTTTTTTCCTTCTCCAGACCTAGGCTGCTTGCCTTACTGTGAGATAGTTATGGATTCCAGGTTCATAGTTCACCAATTGGCCTAAAAATCCTTACTATTAACCCTAAATTATAATACATTTTTGAAATGTGGTTAATGCTTACTTGATCATATTTTCACTTTTTTCAAAGTTATTCTATTTTTCCTACTATCTAGTGAATTTGGAATTCCATTGTCTTGTAGCTGAGACTCATTGGGGAAATTTAATGTCTTCTCTGGTATAGGGATGCATATTTGAGGAAGATTATCCATAGAATGGTAATGTAGGAATTTCATTGTGTTTTATGTGAAAGGCAACTTGAAGATTTTTGACTGAACTCTACTTGAATTCCATGTGTCTCATGAATTTATGTAAATTTTTTTTTGCATATCCAGAGGATATTGTTATGTCCTATTTGGGAAGGAACACCTGGATATTTTGTCTGAACCTCCATTTGGATTCCCTCTATAATTCCTGGACTCCTAGAGGAAATTTGGCTGTTGTGAGAACCCAGAGGAATTTTATAGGATTAAATTTGGTCCAAGGACAAGCCCCAAATGGTTGCACTATACCAGAAGAGAAAGAGACTGAATTCCTTAAATCCATTCCCCACCCTTCACTTCTAATGCTGATTTGTTATAATACTTGGTAATATTATTATTATATGATTCAAGACATTGATTTTATTTCTCACCTAAGGGTGAGGGGAAGACTACTAGTCAATCTCAGTTCCTAGATTTTTTCTGGAAGAGCCCTATTTATTCTGAGAATCTCTCTAGGGAACAAGTTTCCTTCTGAGATAAAAAGCTTGATTTCATTTTATTGTTTTCACTTCCTTATTTCAAGCATCAAGATAGGTATTTGTTAAATACTAAAAAAGCAGCAACCTCTGATATTTTTGTAAGTTATTAATTTGTTGAATCTGTATAATTCTGTATTTAGGGATCAGTTGTGATTTTTGCCTATGTATATGAGGCTGTTGTAGGACATTGAGCAAGTAAAGGGCTATACCTAAGTCCGATGAAGACCCCAAAGAGCTGTTTGTTCTGAAATAGGGATATGGACAATAATTTCAAAATTACTTCATTAGAGTTGCTGAGGACATCAAATTTTTTAAGAGGGAAGGGTATAGTGAGAGAAAGGTAGGGGAACAGAGACTGGTTAATTAGGATTCAATTCTTAGCACATATATGAATTTGCCCTTTTTGCTTGGTTGGTAAGATAGAACATACACAATATTTCTTGCCTAAGTCTTATTCAGTATGTGGAGACTAATTGAGCCTGCTTCTGACCATAGGTGACCTATGAGTTAGAAATATAGTGATGAATTCTTCTATTTGGTTAAGGAGTCAGAACTGAGGATGCATGTAAAAAGATTTAAACAAATGATTTCTTATCCTCTTTCCAGGGGACTTTTGCGTGAGAAGAAATATTTCAAGCTACTTAATTAGGGAGAGGCACTGGCAAACTGCAAGACTCTTAACAAGTTGCAATGTGTTCATAAATACATGGCGCTTTTGTTTCTTTTTTTT
>JAJPUD010010227.1:1486-64648 GCA_023553655.1 Myrmecobius fasciatus | reverse complement strand
ACCAGGAAATCATCATACACAGCAACAACAGTATTACATGATGATCAATTCTGATGGACATGGCTCTCTGCAACAAAGAATTGTCTCAAACCAGTTCCAATTGTTCACTGAAGAAAACCATATACACCCAGAGAGAGGGAAATGAAATATGGACCAAAACGTAACATTTTCATGATCTCTATTGACACTTGCTTGCATTGTGTTGCCTTTCTCTGATTCTTTTTTTTTTCCTTGTAGATAGGATTTTTCTTGCACAACTTGTCAAGCATTTCAACATTATTAACATGTAGTGGACTTCCTGCCATCTAGGGGAGGGGAGGGGCCTGGGGGTAAAATTTGTAATGGAAAGCTTTGTAAAGATCAATGTTGGGGAACTACCCATACATATGTTATACAAATAAAAAGCTTTAATAAAAAAAATAATAAAATTTTTTTTTAATTTAAAAAAAATTGTCTGTTCATATCCTTTGACTACTTATCAATTGGAGAATGGCTTTAATTCTTATAAATTTGAGTCAATTCTCTCTATATATATTAGAAATTAGGGCTTTATCAGAACCCTTGGATATAATTTTTTTTTCCTAGCTAACTGCTTCACTTCTAATTTTCTCTGCATTGGTTTTATTTGTATAAAATCTTTTTAACTTAATATAATCAAAGTTATCCATTTTGCATTCCATAATGTACTCTAATTCTTCTTTGATCAGAAATTCCTTCCTTCTCCATATATAAAGAGAGGTAGACTATCCTTTGTAACCTTAAAATTTGCTTATAATATCACTCTTTATGTTTAAATAATGAAATCATTTCAACTATATTTTAGTATAGGGTGTGGGTCAATTCATACATAATGATTTCAAATTTTCCCAGCAGTTTTTGTCAAAAAGTGAGTTCTTATCCCAAAAGCTAAGGTCTTTGGGTTTACCAAACACTAGATTACTCTAGTCTTTGATTATTGTGTCTTGTGGACCTAGCCTATTCCACTGATCTATTACTCTATTTCTTAGCCAGTATTAAATGGTTTTGATGGCCATTTTTTTAAATATATAGTTTTATGTCTGATACAGCTAGACTACCTTCATTTGCATTTTTCATTAATTCGCTTGAAATTCTTGACCTTTTGTTCTTCCAAATGAACTTTGTTATTTTGTTAGCTTTCTAAAAACATTTCTTGACAGTTTGTGTTATGTCGCTAAGTAGATAAATTTTTGAAGTACTATCATTTTTATCATATGAGCTTGACCAGCCCATGAGCACTGATATTCTTCCACTTGTTTATCTGGCTTTATTTGTGTGGAAAGTGTTTTGTAATTGTGTTCATTTAGTTCCTGTCTTTTTCTTGGCAGATAGACTCTCAAATACAGTATATTATCTACTTAAATATTAAATGGGATTTCTCTTTGTATCACTTGTGGATAGACTTTGTTGGTAAAAAATAGAATTGCTGACAATTTATTTGGATTTTTATTTTATACTACAATTTTGCTAAAATTTTATAGCTTTTTAATTGATTTCCTAGAATGCTCTAAGTATACCATCATCTCATCTTTTTCTTCTCTTATATCTAAAACTAATATTTCTAATACAATATTGAATAGTAATAATGATAATGGACAACCTTGTTTCACCCTGATCATACTGAGAATGACTCCCATTTGTTTATAATGCTTGCTAATGGTTTTAATTAGATACTACCGATTATTTTTTTTATTTTTTTTTTACTAATTTACTATTTTTACTAATAGTTATTGATTATTAGATGGAGGAAAAGTCAATTTATTCCTATACTCTCTAGTGTTTTTAATGGGAATGGATGGTGGATTTTATCAAATGCTTTTTTCTGCATCTATTGAGATAATTATATGAATTCAATTAGTTTGGTTATTGATATATTCAATTTGCTAATATATTCAATTACACTAATTTTTCCTAATATTGACCAGCTTTGAATTCCTGGTAGAAATCCTACAGTCATGGTGTTTTATGCTGATGATAACTTACTGCAATCTCTTTGCTAATGTTTTATTTAAAATTTTTGCATCAATATTCATTATGAAAATTGGTCTATAATTTTCTTTCTCTGTTTTGACCTTACCTGATTTAGGTATAAGCACAATATCAGTGTCATACAAGGATTTGGTAGGACTCCTTCTTTCCCTAGTTTTCCAAATAGTTTGCATAGTCTTGGAATCAATTGTTCTTTAAATGTTTGGTAGAATTCACATGTATTTAAAGTCATTGATTATTAGCTTTTTCAATGTAGTTCTCTAAAATGGCTCTATTTAATAATTTATTTCTTGCTCTTAATATGGGCAATCTATATTTTATAAGTATTCATCCATTTCACTTAGATTATCATATTTATTGGCATACCATTGGAAAAAATAGCTCCATATTATTGCTCTAATAATTGCTTCCCCTCTTCATTAGGGAAAAGTTCAATCTTTTCATCTTTGATACTGGTAATTTGATTTTCTTCTTTCCTTTCTCTAATCAAATTCACTAAAAGATTATCTTTTTTTCATAAAAACAACTTTTAACTTTGTTTATTAATTCAATAGTTTTCTTACTTTCAGTTTGATTAATCTTTTTTATTTTCAGATTTTCAAATTTGGTATATAATTGGGGGGTTTTAATTTTTTTCCAGCTTTTTTAGTTGCATGCCCAATTCACTTATCTCTTTATTTTATGCAAATAAGCATCCAGAGATATAAAATTTCCCCTAAGAATTGCTATCCCATAAATTTTGGAATATTGTCTCATATTTGTCATTATTTTGGAAGAAATTATAGATAGTTTTGATGGATTGTTGTTTCACTCACTCATTCTTTAGGATTAGATTATTTAGTTTCTAATTAATTTTTGTCTATTTTTCCTTGGCTCTTTATTACATGTAATTTTTATTGCATCATGATCTGGAAAAGATGTCTTTACTATTTCTGCCTTTCTGCATTTGAGTTTGAGGTTTTTATGCTCTATAAATATATGGCCAATCTTTTTGTAAGTTTTGTGTACAGATGAGAAAAAAAAAAAGCATATTCCTTTCTGACTCCATTGAATTTTCTTCAAAGGTCTATCATACCTAGTTTTTCTAAAATTGTATTTACCTCCTTAATTTCTTTCTTATTTATTTTGTGTTTCAAATTATCTAATTTTGATAGAACAAGTTTGAAATTCTCCACTAGTATAGTTTTCCTGTCTATTTCTTCTTGCTTCTCTCTTCACTTCTCTAGGGATTTGGATGCTATACCACTTGGTGCATATATGCATAGTATTGCTATTAGTTCGTTATCTATAGTACCCTTTAGCAAAATGTAATTTCTTTCTTTATCTCTTTTTAATTAGATCTGTTTTTACTTTTGCTATATATGAGATAATAATTTCTACCCCTGATTTTTTTTTACCTCAGCTTCAGCATAATTGATTCTGCTCCAGCCTCTTACCTTTACTCTGTATGTATCAATCAGCTTTAAATCTGTTTCTTATAAACAACATATTGTAGCATTCTTGCTATTAATCTAGTTTGGTACTTGCTTCCATTTCATGGGAGAATTTATTCCATTTCCATTCACAGTTAAAATTACTAACTATTTTTTCTTTGATATTTTCTTTAAACATATTGTCTAGGTTTTTTTTTTTTTTTTTTTTTTTTGGGGGGGGTTGTTTTTTTTTTAATTGTAGTTTCAGGTAGTCCCATAATGCTTAGATTGTCTCTCTTGAATCTGTTTTCCAGGTCAGTTGTTTTTCCAGTGAGGTATTTTACATTTGCTTCTATTTTTTTCATTTTTTTTTGTTTTATTTGACTGATTCTTGATGTCACATTGAGTCATTGGCTTCCATTTATTAAATTTTAATATTTAGTCAATTATTTCCTTCAATTAGCTTTTTTATTTCCTTTTGAATTTGGCCAGTTGAATTTTTAAATAATTATTTTGTTCTTTGGATTTTTTTCCCATTTCAGAAATTGTTTTTCAAGGAGGTATTTTCTTTTTTTTTTCCATTTCATCAAGGAATAGTTCATCAAGAGTGGTTTTCTTCAGACAATTTCTTTGCTTCCTTTTCCAAATCTCTCATTCCCTTTTCCCATTTTTCTTCTAACTCTCTTTTAAGATACTTTTTGAATTCTTCCAAGAGAGCCTTGTGAGATAGAGACCAAGTTATATCACTTTTTGAGGCTTAATCTGGACATGTTTTGCCATTAGTGCCTTCAGAGTTTGAGGTCTGTTCTTTCCTTTCTCTACAAAAGCTAAGATCAGAGCTCTTTTTCCTTCTTTGTTCATTTTTAAAGGTTGAGGTCTGCTCTTAGAGCAAAGGATAGAATGTCCCAAGCTTCCTTTACAGGCAATGGCAGTTTGCACTGCCCTGAGGCTGTGCTGGCTTCCTTCCAGTGTTAGGTGGGTGTGACCAACCCCCACATTATGCCGGGGTTCAGGTGCTCACAATTTATCTTCTGTAGTTGTGCTGGAGGTCTCACAGCTATTCTGCTGATGTACTAACTTCTGACCTAGAGTTACAAACACTGATGTATTTTGGCTACAAGACTCTCATTAAATCTCCCCAGCCCACAGAAGCATCTCTGCCCTGGTTCTCTTTGCCCTAAACTGCACTGCGCCTGCACTGGCCTGCAAAAACTAAACAAAACAAAACAAAACAAAACAAAACAAAACAAAACAAAACAAAACAAAAAACAAACAAAAAAAAAACCACCTCTCACTGCCCAATGTAGACAGACCTTTCCTAAAGTTCTTAGAAAATATCTTCTGTTGTAATTTTATTACACTCCAAATATTTGTGGATTTTGTCACTCCAAAACCTATTAATTCTGGTGTTGATCTAAGGGAAGCACTGCCATCTTGGCTCCACCTGAAATGATTTTTTTTAAATTAATATCATTTTGAGGGCATGGCTAGTTCTTTTACTCTTTAAGAACTAAGAAAAACATCTGGCAAGATTTCAGCAAAAAAAGAATAATGTCAGATGTTTCATGCACGTATTTTAATCAATGTCTGTCAAAAAAATTATTTGTTTAAAAAAAAATGAATTACTAGCAAAGCTTGCTCTCTAGTGTCACAGACTTCCAAAACTCAAGTGAGGGACTACATGAGGACTTTAGTGGAGAAATTAGCCAATTTAAAATAAAACTACAAATTAGAATAACAATAACATTTAAAAAGCAGTGACAATCATTTATTCTATCCCTGGTGAATAGATAGCATTTTAAAATAAACTTCTAACAAAACAAGCTTCCTGTTGCTAACCTTCTAGGGCCTACAGGACCTTAAAAATATAAATCTATTAATGCAGACAGGAAATAATTATTGGTGGAGACACAACCTAAGCCAATGAATTCATGCCTCTGAAAAATTGCAATACAAATATGTAAAGTACATAGATATCTTAAAAAAAATAATTGCCATTTCTATCTCTCAGATCAGGAAGTATTAATCTATCCCTTAGTTCTTTTTTTTTTCCCTTCAAAACTCAGTTCAAGATCCATACTGTGAATCCACACTTCCTGTTTCCCTAGCTATAAATGTTTTCATCCTCACAAAATGACTGTGTTTACTTTGTATATATTGGAGTATACTTTGTATATATAGTATACTTTATGTCATTTACACTTATATACATACTCTCTTAGCCAATGAAATATAAGCTCCTTGAGAGCACAAGTTGTTTTATCTATTTGTATCCCCATTGCCTAGCTAAGTTTCAGTCACATAGTTAGCATTTAATCAATGTTCATTGATAAATTGGTCAAGAAAAAGCATGAAAATGAGAGTGTTGAACATAATTTTATTTTTCTTCTAGTTTTCCGCCAATGGATAAAGGAGGTAATTCTTTGTCCAAGAAAATTGTGTCTTTCCAATGAGGTATCTCTCTCTTCAACCTGTCACTTCAGAGTGGTTCTTGGAGATATACTAAATGATCTTTGATGTTGCTTAATATCCATTCCTTATAGTCTTTCCAGTGTGTGGATTTTTCTGATCTGTTACTGGGTCTTGGATGGAATTTTTCACAAAAAAATCCAAGCATATCTGTATCTCCAAATTCTGCAAGGTAGGGAGGTATGGTCCAATAAAATCTGCTAAAACTGGAGTTATGAAGACCTGGATTCAAATGCTGCCCCATATATTTGTTATCTCTATGACCATAGGCAAAGAGGAAGGGAGAAAACAGGGGTTTTCAAGCACCACAAGCACTATTCTAAGCTCTAGGCAAAAAAAAAAATCTTGGGAAGTAGATCTTATTACAATCACATTTGAAATAATGGCAAACAGAATTTAAGTCATTTGCCTAGCTTTAAGTGTCTGGGATTAAATTTGAACTCTTCCTGACTCTAGCTGCCTGTAGTCAGTTCAGCCACCTTCAGCTTCTATTTCTTCAGCTGTAAAATGAAAAGAAGAATTATCCCTAATGCACACAATTGTTGTGAGGATAAACTGAGAAATATATATATAAAGTACTTTACAAATGTTGAAATACTATATAAATGTTAGCTATTACTACCATAATTCCTTTTTTTAAATAATAGTTTTTTTTATTTTCAAAATATATGCAAAGATAATTTTCAACATTCACCCTTCCAAAATCTTGTGTTCCAAATTTTTTCTCCCTCCGTTCTCCCTTCCTTTTCCCCACTCCCTCCCTTAGTCAGCAAGTAATCCAATATATGTTAAGCATGTGGAATTCTTATGTATATATATATATATATACATATATATATGTATATATATGTATTTCCACAATTACATGCTGCATAATAAAAATCAATTCAAAAAAGGAAAAATGAGAAAGAAAACAAAATGCAAACGAACTATAACAAAAAATGAAAATATTATGTTGTGATCCACACTTGGTATCCACAATCCTCTTTCTGGGTGCAGATGACTCTATTCATCACAAGTCTATTGGAACTGACCTGAATTACCTTTTTGTTGAAAAGAACCACATCCATCAGAATCGATCATCACATAATCTTGTTGCTCCTTTGTTCTACTCACTTTACTTAGCATCAGTTCATGTAAATAACTCCAGGCCTTTCTGAAATCATCCTGCTGATTGTTTCTTATAGAATAATAATATTCCATAACATTCATATACCATAATTTGTTCAGCCATTCTCCAACTGAAGGGCATTCACTCAGTTTCCAGTTTCTTGCCACTACAAAAAAGGGCTGGTAAAAACAGTCTTGCATGTGTGCATCCTTTTCCCTTTATTATGATCTCTTTGGGATAGAGACACAGTAAAAACACTGTTGGATCAAAGGGTATGCACAGTTTGATAGCCCTTTGGGCATAGTTCCAAATTGTTCTCCAGAATGGATGCCATAACTCCTACTGAATATTTCTGCTTACTTGACCAACTACCATTTTCAAACTCTTATTTCTTAATCAACATGCATCTTATTTTCTAAAACTAGATTGGTCCTTCCAAAAAAGGGGAAAAAAATTAAAAGAGCACTGAAGTTGAAATAAAAAGAGCAAGGATTTAATCCTAACTCTGACATATTATTTTCGTGATCTTAGGAAATATCTTACCTGTCTAGAGATTCAGTTTCTCCAGAAATTCAATGAGAGCGAGTGGACTGAAGTTTTCTTCTATTAATCATCTCTATGATTTGTGAACTTTCATTTTTCCTATAATTATCAACATTCTCCTGGGTGTACAGGGTAGGTAACTTGCCATCTTTGGGAACATTTCTTCCTTCAGTCAATCAAGTCCTTTCAATTTTATCTTGAAAAAGAAATAAATTTGGGTTTATCTAGATTACCCATGCATCTAGATTACTCTAATATTTCCAAATGATTTAATTTAATTTTCTTTCTCTTCTAATGACATGATATACATAAAATGCTTTGAAAATCTTAAATTGCTACTTAAATTGTAGCTATTAGCACTACTTTCACTTTGTTACTTTTCTCAAAAACATTCTGTTGCTACTTCCCTATCACTAACTTTCTAAGTAACCTAAAACCAATTTCTAAGACCTTTCCAATATTCTGCAATTTTATGTTTCTTTTGCCAGGTATTCAACAACATTAACCCTCCAGTCTAGTAAGGTATTTCTCAAATCTTTCATTATCATCTGCATCTCTGTATCTCCTATCATATTATTTGTGGTTTGCTCCACTCACTCCTATTCTTCAAAATCTAGTTCAAGACCTATACAATTCATAAATTTTTCATTGATGACTCCAATGATCACTTTCATCCTTCTTCCATGAGCAAATGAATCTAGGTATGACTTAATGAATAAAAAATATTTACTAATTACTATGTGCCAGGCACAGTATTAAGCAAGCAAAGGAGATTCCCTGCCTGTAAGATGATTATATTATAATAGAAGAAGACAATATAAATAAAGGAGAATGGCCAGGGAGAGTACACTAGCACTTATATACTGATGTGTTGTTTCATAATGTTCATTTATTGTTTATAGTTGTCTTCTCCTTCTGGACATATTGTGGATGTCTTGAGAGTAGAGGGCACATCTTATGTTTAAGTTTTAGCACATAATATGTATTTAATAATTTTGAATGATTAACTCATGTATGATCTCCTACTTAATGACATACTACTACAAAATACAAACTTTATCATTGTATGTAAAAGATTAATGAGCTTGAGATGTTTCTTGTTAAGTCCTTTAAAATAAATAAATATGTATGTAGCTATATATGTATATATATATGTGTTATATATAAATATATGTATATATAATATGCATATTATATAAATATATTGGTCAAAGCAAATGTATATATATATATATAAATCTATATAAATATATTGGTCAAAGCAGATATATGCCTGCTTTGAAATATTTTTGACTCATTGATGACATTGGCTGGTGCAAATTGTAATCTATACAGAACTTTTGCTTTTTGCAATTCTTGTCCATTTATTTCATGTAACTTCCACAGAAGATCAAATTAATATAAAAGTGTCTATCTCTGGTTCTTCTGATATTTCATTTATATCAGCATAGCACTTGGTCCTTTCATTGTTGTTACAGGAATGACATAAATCCTTTCCAGTCATACCTTTTCTTGATGATATTTTATGCCTGTTATTTATGAGCACATTATTAATGATAATATACCAGACAATTTAGTCCCATTATATAATTATTCATTTCCCTCTGGGTTGCTCACAATTTTTATTCTTCTTTTGGTGGGATATTCCATGTAGCACCATTGAGAAAATATTTAATGTGAGAATAGACTTTGCCAGAAGAGAGTATCTTGAGAACAAAGCACTGCACAATGTTTGCCTAGTGTCCCAAATGCAATCCATCCTATCCTTGTTCTCTTATTCAATGCACAACTTAATATTTGTTTTGCTTACCTAAAGTATATACTGATTGACTGACTTAATAGGTTTTCTTTCAATCTTTTCTTTCATATGGATCGGTAAGCCAAAGCAAATGCTTCTCCTTGGGAAAATACCGATATAATATAATCCACAAACACAAACATTTTAAGAACTTTACAATCTATAAGGGAATCTCTTTTATTGCAACATTGTGCACCATTTTCCATTATATCTGCAAACCTCTTTGATGAACAAATGTTTGCCTGCTTTATGCCTTACTTAATAATAAGTTGGATGTTGAACTAAACTATCCTTGGAGATGCATTTAAAAACATTGTATGGTCTTAAGATACATATACCACACATTCCAAAGATGATTAGGGGAAAAAAGAAAAAAAAATCACATGCTAAAATGTTTATAGTAGCTCTCTTTGTGGCAAAGAAATTTCAGGAGTGCCCATCAATTGAAGAATGGTTGTAAAAGTTGTTTTATATCATTTTGATGGAATATCATGATGAACTCAATAATCTTAGAAAAGCATGAAAAGACTTGAATGAAAAAATGAAGAGGAAAATGAGCAGAATCAAGAGAACATTGTATAATATTGTTTTTAAAACATCTTGAGCAAAGAAGTCATTTTGACTATTATAAATACCCAAATTAACTATAAAGGACATATGAAGAAAGACATTATATAGATGCAGAGAAAGCACGGTTAAATGGAGTATGCACAGAATAATTTTATATAAACATATTTGTTTGTGTCTAATGGAAGCCATCTGGGGGAAAGGGAAGAAAAATAAATTTTTAAAAATAATGTATATGTTAACTAATATATACTTGGTGTTGTATATAATAATAGCTTTGCAGTTTCATGTGGAATCATCCTTTTCATTATATTGTTATAGAAATGCTTGCTTCATTCCATAACTTTAAAATAATATGTTTTTAAAGGACACATATATATTAAGATATCAAAATATATAGATGTACATTTATTGGCATAGCTGACATGCACGCAAATTAAAGAAAATTGAAAGATTCCATTTTTCTAATTTTCCAGAATTCATATAACTTTATTCTGTTGAACATGTAGAAATAACTGCTCTACCATTATTGAACAGTCATTACAAGAAATTTTTAAAAATCTTACCCTTCATTAAGAAACTATGGCATATATTTAACATGTTTAACATATATTGAATTGCTTGCCATCTAGGGAAGGAGATGGGGGTGGAAAGAGGAGTAAATCTGAAATGTGAGGCTATTCAAAGGTCAATGTGTCAAATTATCCATGCATATGTTTTGAAAATAAAAAGCATTATAAAAAGAAGGAAAGAAAGAAACTATGGCATTGAAAGTAAATGACATCTATAATTCCACTGTCTTCTGTCCTAGTGAAATCACAACTTGGGCATTTTTTACTTATGGTTACCATATTTCAAGAAGTATAATGATAAATTGGATCATGTATAGAACAGGACAGATAAGAGGGATGAAAATTAATGAGCATTTAAAATTATTTCATATTAATTATTTCAATGCTTAGGCTGGAGAAGAAAATGGTAAGTAAATAAATAAATAAATAAAAATAAAAGAAGGGAAAATGGTAACTATCTTCAAATATTTAAAAGGTAATCTCAGAAAGGGTGGAGCAAAGATGTCAGAGAGTAGACAGGTCTCTATCTGAGCTCCTCCAAGCATCCCTCAAATTAATAGCAGATTAAGCCTCTAAATTGGTTTTGAAGTGACAGAACCCACAAATATTTGGAGTATAACAAATTTCCAGAAGATACTATCAAAGAAATTAAAAAAAATATCTGTTTCAATTGGGCAAGGGGAGATGTGGCCAAGCCAAGACCACAGAGCAAAAAGCTCAGTGCAGGGAGCCAGGATGTTGTAGCATCCATGCACTGGGGAATTTACTGCAAGGTTCTTAGGCTACTTTGTACTAGTTTCAAGCTGGTGGTTCAACAAATTTGCTGCAAGACACCTAAGCAAATACAAAAGGCAAAATTGTGAGCCACTGAGTCCCGGGAGAACATGGGACCTGGCCAGACACCTATCCAGTCCTGGAAATTAGTCAGCAGCACAGGTCCCAGGGCAAATTAAAGCAGTTGTTGCCGCTTTGACTTAAGAGCAGACCTCAACCTTAAAAAGGAGCAAAAAAGCAAAAAGAACTCTAACCACAGAAAAGTTTTATGGGGAAAAGAAGAACAGACAACAAACTCTGAGGATACTAAAGGCAATTCAGCTCCAGATGAAGCCCAAAGGGTGATATGAGTCGTTCACCATTTCATAAGTTTCTCTTGGAAGAATTAAAAAAGGATCTTTAAAAGAGTTAGAAGAAAAATGGGCAAAGGAAATGAGATCTTTGCAAGAGTATGGAAAAGGAAAACCAGAAATAATCTGAAGAAAACTCCTTAAAAATAGACTTGATTTCTGATGGACATAGCTCTCTTCAGCAATGAGAGTTCCAATTGTACAGTGATGAAGAAATCCATATGCACTCAGAGAAAGGCCTGTGGGAACTGAGTGTGGACCACAACATAGCATTTTCATATTTTCTGTTGATGTTTGCTTGCATTTTGTTTTCCTTCTCAGGTTTTTTTTTTCTTTCTAGATTTGATTTTTCTTATGCAGCAATATAACTGTATAAATATGCATACATATATTGAATTTAACATATTTTAATATATTTAATATGTGTTAGACTATCTGCCATCTAGGGAAGAGGGTAAGAAGAAGAAGGGAAAAATTTGGAGTGGAAAGTTTTGCAAGGATCAATGTTGAAAAATTACCCATGCATGTGTTTTGTAAATAAAACACTTTAATAAAAAATAGACTTGATGAAATGGAAAAAGCTTATAGCTCCTTACAAAATAGATATGAAGAAGAAACAAATTCATTAAAAAACAAAATCTGTGAAATGGAAAGAAAATGCAATGAACAAAGCACTTCATATAACTGGCCAAATGCAAAAGGAGATAAAAAACCTAACTGAAGAAAATAATTCACTAAAACTTAGAATTGAACAAGTGGAAGTGAATGATTCAATGAGAGTTCAATAACTTTTCATACAAAACCAAAAAAATGAAAAAAATTAGAATAAAATGTAAAATATCTCTTTGGAAAAATACTGACCTGGAAAATAGATCCAAGAGAAACAATCTGATAATTATTTAACTTCTTGAAAACCATGATGGAAAATAAATGTAGACGTCATCTTTCAGGAAGTCATCAAGGAAAACTGCCCCATTGTCCTAGAAGCAGAGGGTAAAATAGCCATTGAAAAAATTTACCGATCATCTCCTGAAAGAGACCCCAAAATGAAAACTCCAAGAAACTTCATAGCCAAATTTCAGAATTATCAAATGAAGGAGAAAATATTGCAAGCAGTCAGAAGAAAATTCAAATATCAAGGAGCTACAATCAAGATTAGCCAGGACTTAGAATTTTCCATTTTAAAGCATTGAAGGACATGGAATCCAATATTGTAGAAAGCAAAGGAACTTGGGTTGCAGCCAAGAATCAGCTATCCAGTAAAACTGAGCATCATCTTTCTGTGAATAAGATAGACGATCAATGAAATAGGTGAATTTCACCTATTTCTTATGAAAAGACAAGAGTTGAATAGATAATTTGATATTCAAATACAGAACACAAAAGAAGCATAAAAAGGTAAAAAGCTTATACCCCTATATTAGAGGATGAGATGTTTACCTTTTGAGATCTGCATCTCTGATATGGATATAGTTAGGTACAATTTAATTTTGTTGTCATGATATAAAAAGAAACAAGGAGGAAAGGTGGGTCTACTGGGAAAAGAGGGAAATGGAGTTAAAAATGGGGTAAATTACATTTCATTAAGAGGCATAAAAGGACATGTTACAATTGAGGGAAAGAGGGGATGAGGATGAGCATTGTGTGAATATTACTTTCATCAGATTTTTATAAAAGAGAAAATATCAGACACATTTAGCTTCACCAAAAAGCTTGTCTCAACTTATAAGGAAGTAGGAGGAGAAGCCAGAAATGAAGAGGGGAGGCTAAGAAAAAGGAGAACAGTAGTAGAAGGGGAAATGTATAAGAAAGTGGGAGGGGCTGCAAAAGGAGAGGACTGTTTGAGGAGAGGGTAGTCAGTAACAAATTGCATGGGAGACAGGAAAGGGGAAAGGGAGAAGGAAAGTATAATTGGGGATAAAAAAAGATGGCAGGAAATACAGAATTACTAATTTGATCTGAGAATGTAAATGGAATGAATTCTCCTATAAAATGGAATTGGATAGCAGACTAGATTAAACTCCAGAATCCTACAATTTGTGATTTACAAGAAACTCATTTAAAGCAGAGTAATACATTTAGAATAAAAGTAAAATGGTGGAGCAGAATTTATTATGCTTCAGATGAGGTTAAAAAAAAGAGTAGCCATCTTGATCTAAGATCAAGCAAAAGTAAAAAATAGATCTAATTAAAAGAGATAAGGAAGGACACTACATTCCACCTAAACATACCATAGGTAATAAATTAATATCAATATGAAATTTATATGTACCAAGTGGTATAGTATCCAAATTGCTAGCAAAGTTAAGAGAACTGCAAGAAGAATCATACAGTGAAATTATACTAGTGGGGGATCTCAACCTGGCTCTCTCAGAACTAGATAAAAAGAACTACAAAATAAATTGGAAAGAAGGTAAGGAAGTAAATAGAATCCTAGAAAAGTTAGGTATGATAGATTTTTAGAGAAAACTGAATGGAGACAGAATGGAATATACTATTTTCTTGGAACCTATACAAAAACTCAAAATCTCAAAATAAGTCTCAAAATCAAATGTAGAAAGGCAGAAATAGTAAATGCATTTTTAAAAGCTTTTTATTTGCAAAACATATGCATGGATAATTTTTCAACATTGATCCTTGCAAAATTTTTTGTTCCAAATTTTTTTCTCCTTCCCCCCCACTTCCTCCCCTAAATGGCAGGTAGTCCAATACATGTTTAATATGTTAAAATATATGACAAATACAATATATGTATACATATTTATACAGTTATCTTGCTGCACAAGAAAAAATGGATCTATAAAGAGAAAAAAAAACCTGAAAAGGAAAACAAAATGCAAGAAAACCTTAACAGAAATAATGAAAATGCTACGTAGTGGTCCACACTCCAATTCCACAGGTCTCTCTCTTGGTGTAGATAGCTTTCTTCATCACTGAACAATTGGAACTGGTTTGAAACATCTCATTGTTGAAGAGAACCATGTTCATCAAAATAGACAATCGTATAGTCTTGTTGCTATGTATAATGATCTCCTGGTTCTGCTCATTTCACTTAGCATCAGTTCATGCAAGTCTCTCCAGGACTCTCTGAAATCATCCTGCTGGTCATTTCTTATAGAACAAATACTATTTCATAACATTCACAGGCCATTATTTATTCAGCCTTTCTCCAATCGATGGGCAACCCTTCAGTTTACAGTTTCTAGCCACTAGAAAATGAGCTGCCATAAATATTTTTGCACATATGGGTCCCTTTCTTTCCTTTAAGAACTCTTTGGAACATAGACCCAGTAGAAACACTACTGGTCAAAGGGTATGCCCAGTTTGATAACTTTTTGAACATAGTTCCAAATTGCTCTCCAGAATGGTTGGATTCATTCACAGTTCCATCAATAATGTGTCAGTGTCCCAGTTTTCCCAAATCCCCTCCAGCATTCATCATTATCTTTTCCTGTCATCTTAGCCAATCTGATAGGGATGTAGTGGTATCTCAGAGTTGTCTTAATTTGTATTTCTCTGATCAATAATGATTTGGAGAACCTTTTCATATGACTAAAAATAGTTTTAATTTCTGAAAATTGTCTGTTCATATCTTTTGAACATATATTGATTGAAGAATGGATTAATACCTATAAATTTGAGTCTGTTTTATGGCAGAGTTTATCCCATTTACATTCACAGTTAAAATAATTAATTCTGTATTTCCTGTCATCTTATTTACCCAAAGTTGTTTTTCTCTTTCCTTTTCCCTTTCTCCCTTCCCCCATCCCCAGTATTTTGCTTTTGATGACACCTTTCCCTTAATTCTTCTATTTTCCCTTCTATTAGTCTTTCCCTTTCTTCCCCCCCCCTTTCCCTTTCACTTCCCTATAAGGTGGGACAAGTTACTCTGTGAAACAAAATATGTATGATATTCTCTCTTAGAACTAAATCTGATAAGAGTAAGATTCAAACAATGCTCATCCTCCTCCCTTCTTTCCCTCAATTATAATGTTTTCTTTGTTCCCTTTTGAGATATAATTTCCTTTTTTTTAACCTTCTTTTTCCTCTTTTTCCAATAAGATACCCTTTCCAACTCCAGTTTCTTTTTCATATTATCAAAATAAAACCAAACTCTACCCATATTCTCTAAGTATACCCATAATAGAAATATAGCTCTCAAGAGTGCTTTCCTTTTTATCTTTATATGCTTCTCTTGTGTTCTGTGTTTGGAGGTTAATTTTTTTGTTCAAATTTGATCTTTTCATTAGAAATAGGTAAAATTCACCCATATCAGTGAATGTCCATCTTCTTCTCTGAAAGAAAATTCTCAATTTAGCTGGATAGCTTATTCTTGACTGTAATCCAATGTCTTTTGCCTTTCAGAATATCAGATTCCAGGCCCTTTGATCCTTTAAGGTGGAAGCTGATAGATCCTGGGTGATCTTAATTGCAGCTCCAGGGTACTTCAATTGTTTCTTTCTGGCTGCTTATAATATCTTTTCTTTGGTACAATAGTTCTGAAATTTAGCCATGATATTCCTTGGGGATTTAATTTTGGGGCCTCTTTCAGGAGGTGATCAGTGGATTCTTTCAATGGCTATTTTACCTTTTGATTCTAAAACATCAGAGCAGTTTTCTTTTATGATTTCTTGTAAGACGCTGTCTAGGTTCTTTTTTTTTTTTTTTCATCATGGCTTTCAGGAAGTTTAGTAATCTTCAGATTGTTTTCCTGGATTTGTTTTCCAGGTCAGGTGTTTTTTTGTAGGAGATATTTCATATTTCATTCCATTTTTTGTTTTTATTTGACTGATTCTTGAAATCTTACTGTCATTTATATCCATTTGTTCAATTCTAATTTTTAGAATATTACTTTCTTCAGTTACCTATTTCAGCTCCTTGGCCAATTGAATTTTTTCTTCATTGCATTCTTTTCCCCTTTAACAAATTTTGTTTTTCAGTCAATTGGTGTCTTTTTCATATCTCTTTTGTAAGGCATTATATGTATTTTCCATTCCTCCTTGCAATGATTTCCTTTCATTTCCCCATTTTTCTTCTAACTCTTTTAAGATTCTTTATGAAAGCCTTATGAAATGGGGACCAGCTCATGTGTACCTTTGCAATTTCCTTTGGAGTTGCTTTACCTTTAGTAACCTCAGGATTTGAGGTCTATTCTCTCTCTCCATAAAAGCTGTCTATGGTGAGAATTCTTTGCTTTTTATTCATTTTTCAGGTTTGAGGTCTATTCAAACAAAGTAGTGATAGCTGCTTTAATTTGCCCTGGGGGCAGCTGCATTGATTGATTTTCAGGTGCTGGCTAGTTGGGGCTAGATCTGGTGTTCTTCCCGGGATCAGTGGTTTACAATTTACCTTTTGCAAAAGGCAAATCTGCCACGCCACCTGCTTGCAACCAGGGCAAAGTGGCCTAAGAGGCTCACAGAAGTTTCCCAGGTGCCTGAAAACTGCAACAGTCTGACTCCTGGCCCCGCCTTCCTGCCATGGTCTCCCCATGCTGTGGTCTAGGCTCAGCAGACTGTCCCCCTGCCTGTTTGAAACAGACCTGTTCTGAAGTTCTTTCAGGATAACTTCTTCTGGGAATGTGTTGTACTCCAAATATTTGACTCCAAAACCAGTTTAGAGGCTTAATCTGCTGTTGGTTTGAGAGAAGGTCAGAGGAGTTCTCAGGGAGTCATGTCTGCTCTCTGCCATCTTGACTCCATCAAAATGCATTTTTTTCAGATTACATGCAATAAATGGCCAAGGGAAAATAGACCAAAAATGTTCTGGAAACTAAGTAACCTAATCCTAAAGAATGAGTAGTTGAAACAACAAATCATAGGCGCAATCTATAATTTCATCTAAGAGAATGAAAAAAAATGAAACAACATACCAAAATTTGTGGGATACAGCCAAAGCAATTAATAGGGGAAATTTTGTATCTCTACATGCTTACTTGCATAAAATAGAGAAAGAGAAGATCAATGAATTGTGCTTTCAACTAAAAGAGATAGAAAAAGAACACATTAAAAAACCCCAATTAAATACCAACTTTGAAATTCTGAAAATAAAAGAGGAGATTAATAAAATTGACAGTAAGAAAACTATTGAATTAATAAACAAAACTGAGTTGGTTTTATGAAAAAAATAGATAAACCCTAGTTAATTTGATTAGAAAATAGATAAACCTTTAGTTAATTTGATTAGAAAATAGATAAACCTTTAATTTGATTAGAAAAAGGAAAGAAGAAAATCAAATTTTTAATTTCAAATATGAAAAGGGATAACTTTCCACCAATGAAGAGGAAATTAGGGCAATAATTAGGTGTCATTTTGCTCAATTATATGTCATTAAATTTAATAATCTAAATGACATGAAGAAATTACTACAAAACAATAAATTGCCCAGATAACAGAAGAGAAATAAATTACTTATACAGACCCTTTTTAGAAAAAGAAATAGAACAAACTATTAAATAACCCCCTAAGAAAAAATCTCCAGGGCCAGGAGGACTTACATGCAAATTCTACCAAACATCGAAAGAACAATTAATTCCAAAACTATACAAACAATTTGAAAAAAAATAAAGAAAGATGGGGCAGCTAGGTGGCATAGTGGATAGATCACCAACCCTGAAGTCAGGAGAACCTGAGTTTAAATCTGACCTCAGACATTTAATACTTCCTAGCTATGTGACCCTAGCAAGTCATTTTACCCCAATTTCCTCAGCAAAAAAAAAAAAAAAAAGGGAAAGAAGGAGTCCTATCTAATTCCTTTTTTGACACAGATATGGGACTGATACCTAAACTAGGTAGGGTAAAAACAGAAGAGGGATATTGTAGATCAATTTGTCTAATGAATATTGATGCAAAAATCTTAAATTAAATATTAGCAAAGAGATTACAGAAAGTCATCCCCAGGATAATACATCATGACCAAGTAGGATTTATACCAGGAATGTATGGCTGGTTCAATATTAGGATAAATACTATTGACTATATCAATAACCAAACTAACAAAAATCATATGGTTATCTCAATAAATGTAGAAAAAAGCAGTTGATGAAATCCAACACCCATTCCTATTAAAATCACTAGAGAGTACAGAAATAAATGGACTTTTCCTTAAAATGATCAGTAGCATCTATTTAAAAGCATCATATGTAATGGGAACAAAGTAGAACCATTCTCAATTAAGATCAGGGATGAAACAAGGTTGCCCACTATCACCATTACAATTCAATGTTATATTAGTAATATTAGCTTTGGGAATAGGAGTAGAAAAAGAGATTATAGGGATTAGAATAGGTAATAAGGAATTCTTTGCAGATGATATGTTTGTATACTTATAGAACTCTAGAGAATCAATGAAAAAAACTATTGGAAACAATTCATAGCTTTAGCAAAGTTGCAGGATACAAAATAAATCCACATAAATCATCAGCATTTTTATATATTACCAATAAAATTCAACAGCAAGTGATACAAAGAGAAATTCCATTTAAAATAATTGCTGATAATTTAAAATATTTAGGAATCTACCTGCCAAGGCAAAGTGAGGAACTATATGAACACAATTACAAAACACTTTCCATACAAATAAAGTCAAATCTTATCAACTGGAAAAATCCCTCATGGGAGGCCAAGTGAATATAATAAAAATGACAATATTACTTAAATGCATCTACTTTTTCAGTGGCATACTAATCAAACTCCCAAGAAATTATACTACGGATCTAGAAAAGATAATAACAAAATTCATCTGGAAGAACAAAAGATAAAGAATTTCAAGGGGGTCAATGAAAAAAATTCAAATCAAGTGGCCTAGCTATTCCAGATCTAAAACTACATTACAAAGCAGCAGTCATCAAAACCATTTGGTGCTGGCTAAAAAACAGAATAGTCAATCACTGGAATAGGTTAGGTTCACAGGACAAAATAATCAATGGCTATAGTAATCTAGTGTTTGATAAACCCAATGACCCCAGCTTTTAATATAAGAATTCACTATGTGACAAAAACTGTTGAAAAAATTGGAAACTAGTATCATAGAAACTAGGCATTAACTCACATATAATCTCAAAATACAGTCAAAATGGGTTCATGATTTAGACATAAAGAGTGATATTATAAGGAAATTGGAAGAGCAAGAATAATTTACCTCTAAGATCTATGGAGAAGGAAGCAATATGTGATCAAAGAGGAATTGGATTTTATTATTGAACACAAAAGAGATAATTTTGATTTAATTAAGTGAAAAGGTTTTTGTACAAGCAAAATTAGCGCAGACAATATTAGAAGGGAAGCAACAAACTGGGAAAATATTTTTACATTCAAGGTTCTCATAAAAGCCTCACATAAAATATATAGAAAATTGACTCAAATTTATAAGAATTCAAGCCATTCTTCAATTGATAAATGGTCAAAGGATATAAACAGACAAATTTCAAATGAAGAAATTGAAATCATTTTTACTCATATAAAAAGGTGCTCTAAATCATTCTTGATCAAAAAATGCAAATTAAAACAACTCTGAGATACACATCTCTCAGATGGGCTAAGAAGAAATAATGACAAATGTTGGAGAGGATGTGGGAAAACTGGGACACTAATACATTGTTGGTGGAGTTGTGAACTGATACATCATTCTAAAAAACAATTTGGAACTATATCCAGAGGGCTATCACAATGTTCATACCCCATCATCCAGCAGTCTTTTTATTAAAATTGGGTTTATATACCAAAGAGATCTTAAAAGAAAGAAAAGGGCTCACATGTGCAAAAATGTTTGTGGTAGCCCTTTTTGTAGTGCCAAAAACCTGGAGACTAAATGGATGCCCATCAGTTGGAAAATGGCTGCATAAGTTATGATTTATGAATGTTATAGAATAGTATTGTTCTATAAGAAATGATCAGCAGGATGATGTCAGAGAGGCCTAGAGAGATTTATATGAAGTGATCCTAGTGAAATGAGCAGAACTAAGAGATCGTTGTATATGGCAACAAGATTATATGTTAATCCATTCTGATGTACATGGCTCTTTTCAACAATGAGATGATTCAGGCCAATTACAATGATCTTGTGTTGTCGAGAGCCATCTGCATGCAGAGAGAGGACTGTGGGAACTGAGTATTGATCACAACATAGGATTTTCACTCTTTTTGTTTCCTTACATTTTATTTTCTTTCTCATTTTTTTCCTTTTTAATCTGATTTTTCTTGTGCAGCAATATAATTGTATAAATATGTATGCATATATTGGATTTAACATATATTTTACCATGTTTAACATATATTAGATTACTTGCCATCTGGAGGAGAGGATGGGGAGAAGAGGGGAATTGAAACACAAAGTTTTGCAAGGGTCAATGGTAAAAAATATATATATATGTATATATATATGTATATATGTATATATATATATCCTAGCATGTTTTGAGAATAGAAAGCTTTAATAAAAAAATTAAGGTAATCTTAGGGGAAAACATTAAATTTTTTCTACTTGGCCCAAGGTTATAAAACAAGAAATAAAGGGTAATTACTGTATGGAGATAAATTACAGCTTAACATAAAGAAAAATTTTGAAAAAAATCATGGCTGTCTAAAAACTGAAATGTCTCTCTTGGGATGTAGTGAATTTCCTATCTTTGACTCCAGAGGATGTTGTTTAAGAGTAGGTTAACTAATCATTTATATAGGATATAGTATGGGGCTTTCATGCTTCAGGCAGAGATGGACAACATAAGCTCTAAGGTGCCTTTCAGCTTCAAAGTTCTGTGATTCTGTGAAATGATCAAAATTTTCAGACCTATTAAGTCCAAAAGTCTGAGTTTCATAGATTTTGCTACTATTTTTATTTGACTTGGTAGTGTTCAGTGCTGCAGCTCTGTCATTCAAAATGCCCTGACCATTGAATATTCTGCTCATTTCTTTTGGAAATGCTTCATCAGCTAAGTGCATCCATTCAATTGTATGTGCATCAGACCAGATGATTATTTTTCTCATCTCCAAATGACAAGAGTAATAATTCTGACTGTGCTTTGAAAATACACATTTAGGGAGTTATATATATATATGATTGTGCATGAATATGTCTTCTTTGTTTATTTCTGACTAAGAAAATGAAAGAAAATCATATAGTGGTTATCAAGGACAAAAGGGAAATGCAAAAACAAGTCAATTATCTCATATATTCAGAAAATTAGGTGTTGCAGTAAGAAAGGTTGTTATTTAAATTTTAACATTTTAAGTACCAAAACATTTTAACAGCTCATTGTTTTTGATTAAATACTTAAAATACCTGTGATTTCATCAAAATGGGTACTCTCCTCTAAAACAAATTATGAACTCTGTACTCTCAAGTAATTGGTTTCATAAACTGTGATAGAAGTCATTACCCAGTAGCAAGTTCTTTGGTGATAACCTCTGTGCAATTTAACTGTAACCATTCTATGAAGGCAATAAAAGCAGAAGCTGCAGAGTGTTTTGTGTTTGGTGTTGATTTTTGTCCTGCCACTGGACTTCAAAGACTCAAGAAGAGAAAGTCAGACTGACGACTTTGTGCAACTTTCCCTCATTGAAATACAATTCACACACTAGTCAAGACATCATCTATGGTGCCATTGATCTCTGAAAATAACAGTAACAACTAGATAATTGCACTGTATTTATCTACATAAGCCGATTTTTTGTCTCTTCTTACTCCACTCCATCCTCCATTCAACTACAAAATTGATCTTCCTAAAGCATGAGTTTGATCCTGTCATTTCCTCCAACCTTTACTCAATAAACTCCAATAATACCTCAAAAATCAAATATAAAAATCCTGTTTGGCTTTTAAAGCTCTTAGTAAGCTGACCCCTTCCTACCCTTCCAGTCTTTTTAAATTTTACTCTCATCCATGTCTTCTACCATCTACCAACAGTGCCATTCTTCCTGTTCTTAACATATGACACTCCATCACTCGACACTATGCATTTTCACTGTCCTCCATGTCTGGAATTCTGTTCATTCTACTCAGCCTCCTGGATTCCCTATTCAAATGCCACCTTCTATAAGGGAGCTCTATAGTAATTTCCCCCATCCCAAATCTGACTTGTACTTTCTCTCTGAGATCATCTCCTATTGATACTATTTATCACTTTCTTGTCATTTATATGTTGTCTTCTCCTTTAGAATGTGAGAATCTTGAGGGTAGGGATAATGTTTCTGATTTTCTTTTTATCTCCAGTACTTGGTACAATGCCTGGCATGAAGGCAGCATTTAATAAAGGCCTATCAATGATAATTTAAAAAAATATCCTTCAATAACAGTACATTCTAGGCCTATACTTGACATCTTCTTTAATTGGTAAAATCTCTCAGAGCTTCCACTCTACAAGCATGAATTTTGATAATATCAGATCACTTCCATGGCATTATTAAGCAGTAAGAAAGGATTTAAATTGAGATTCTGACGAAATTTTTTCTAAAATGCCTTAACAATTCCCTTGACTTAGTAAAGTGAAAAATAAGTATAATGATTTGTTAATCATTATGAGAAATTGCCAATTTACTGTGCCATATATATGTATGTGTATGTATTCATGGTAAGGAATATAAGCTTAGATTGGTACTGATTCCAGGAATATAATATAAATAGATTTCTTGAAAACAAATATCTTGGGAGTATGGATGTAGAAGGTACCTGGGAGGTTAGCTTTTCTAACCCTTCACTTATAGATAAGAAAATTTGAGATCATTTGAGATTAAGTGACTTATCTAAGATCACAAGTGAAAAAAGTGACAGAGCCAGAATTTGAACTCATTTCATTATCCCAAGTATAGCATGCCAATTTCAATTCTCTTTTTGCCACCACCAGAGGCTTCCTTCCTGACATCTCAGATGTATGCTTGATCATTTTTCATATGGCATGATTACAAGATCAATCAGCATTACAATTATCTTATAGATTGATGTTCTTTTAAGACTTTTATGTCTAGAATACTCTCAGTAGAATATTAGGGTTTAACATTTGGATAGTGAAAAAATACATCTTTAATTTGGTATAGTGGGCTCACTTCATAACCCTATGCATTTTATTTTATCCATCTAAAGACATTCTCAAAAGAATGTCATGACAAGGAAAAGTTAAGAACCCCTGTCTTAAAGCAATGTACCCATTAATCTAGTTAATCTAAGTATGTATTTAGGTTTTAATATTTCATGTGACATTCTCATTGTTGGTTTGTTTTTGATAATTAAAACTTTCTCATGTTTTTTAAATAAATGTTGTTGTCTTGTTTAATATACTTTTATTAAAGTGTTCCAATAACAGAAACTTTTTTAAGCTAAAATGAAGGAATTTCTCTTCATCTAATAAATTTCATTTCAAGAGTTTCCTCCCATTTCAGCATACTGAAAACAATTTAAATCTTGATTCTCTCATTCTATATGTTAGCTTTTTCTTACATTTTTTTAAATTATCTATAGATTTGTCAAATTTCTCTGCTATATTTTAGTCAGAGTTATTAACAAAAATTCTAAAAGAATAGTAACAGAACTAGAGTCCTGGAATATGCCAATAAAGGCTTCACTCCAGGCTAAAATTAATAAACCTTTTTTTATGAACATACAAAGTTTGGACAGCTGAATTTGCCTGAAGGAAGTAAATTCACTCATTAAAATCTCTCCTATTTTGCACTTTAATTCCTTCTTAATGATGTATGTTATGCCCTTTCTTCTATCTGATGATTATTCCCCTTGGTGAAAAACATGGAAACAAAAGAGGAAATGAGAAATTTTGTATAGCTCTCCTTTCTGTTTGTTGTCTCATGATATTATACCATCTTTTTCTAAATGATAATTCTGTCTTTATTGTTTACTTTCTTGTTCCAAATATAGCTGACAACATCTGTTTCTTTTCCTGTTAGTATTTCGTGACTGTGGAAAATACAATCAGAGCAATCCCAATACAATAGTGTAGCCTTTACATCTTTTATACATATCCTTTTAAAATCTATACTTAACATGAGTTGCTCCCTGTTGTTTTCTTTCTTTCTTTCTTTTTGCTTTTTGCTGAGGCAATTGAGGTTAAGTGACTTGCCCAGGGTCACACAGCTAGGGAATGTTAAGTGTCTGAGACCAGATTTGAACTCAGGTCCTCCTGACTTCAGGGCTGGTACTCTATCCACTGCGCCACCTAGCTGCCCCTCCCCGTTGTTTTCTTTAGACATTTCTCATTACTTTCAACCTTAGAATTGTTCACAGTTACATTGTCAAAATTTCCACACCAATGATATAAAGATTCTTGACATATATTATCAAAATTACATTTCTGAACAATCTCCAATCCCTCTTAATCAATATTACCTTTCAAAGTCTCAGTTGTTCCTGAATTTTAAAAATCTGTTTTGCTAAAGACTAGGAAGCAACGTTAATGTGATATAATTTTTTTCACTTTTTTTCTTCTTGCCAATGTTATCTCACTAATTCCACCTATAAATCAGGGTGTTATTTGGCATAAGAAAGGTTATCATAAAAGATATTTCATAAGATTTTTGTCTTAAATATTAAAGATGCAAGGTATAATTTTCCTGTACTTTGAATTCTGTTACAAGTCAAACATCAGGGAAAATTTAGATAAAAAGTTGGTCCAAGACAAATAAATCCCCTCTTTTTTAATGATATGGGATTTTTAGGCATGGAAAAAGGTTTAAAGTATATTTGTTTGTGTGTGTATCTGTGTGTCTCTGTGGTGTGTTTGTATGTGTATGCTTGTGGGGAAATGTAAATATAGATATATGTATATTTTTTAAGCACAATATGGAGGAAGTATAACTGGGCAACAATTTATAAGGGGAGAAAGTAGCCTAGAGGTTTTAAAAGAATGCAAACTCATTATTATTGAAAATAATGTGGCAAGCATAAAAAGCTAATATGTAATGGGAATGATGATAATAATAATAAGTAGAGCAAACAGGACTTTGGAAATTATAATCTTACTGTACTCCACCTTGAGCAACCATATCTAGAATATTCTGTTCAATTAGGGACACTTTTATAAATGACCTGGAGGAGTGCCACATCAGGGTGTTTAGAAAGACTCAAATTCATGTCACAAAAGAATGAACTAAAGGAATATAGAAATTTAACATGAAGGAGACAAAATATTGAAGGAAGAACAGAATAGTTGTCATTAAGGATTTTAAGATTGGTATTGCATGGATATTTATTACTTTAGAAGTTATTATTAGCTTTGATTTTCATATGCCAGTAAGGCTCTTAACAAATCTTTTCAAAACTTTCTTTCTGATAGCTTTATGCACAATGTATCTTGCCTGGAGGAGACCAAGACATGTGATATCATTTCCATTGGTTGGTTAAATTTGATGTCAAAAATCAAGTGCAAAGACTTCATTCTTTAAACTTTCCTTTTCATATGGGAGGTTTTTACATTTATTAAGACTAAATGAAATATTGATGTCATTTAAGAAAGAATCTAAGGGGACAGAGCCAACATAGTGAAAAGTAGACATGTGTTTATCTGAGCACTTATTGGCTACACTCAGATCAACAGCAGATCAAGTCTTTGAACTGGTTTTGGAAAGCCAGGACCCACAAATATTTGGATTGAAACAAATTTCCAGCAGGAAATACATTGGAAGAACCTCAGAAATAGTTAGTTTCAATTGGGCATGGGCAATTGAGCAGCTGAGCACAGGCACAGCAAAGGGATCCAGGCCAATGTGTAATCCATGCACCCAAAAATCTATTGGGATTTTTAGTCAAAATATAGATACTCTGTTGGGTTCAGAAGCCAATGATCAGCAGACTAGCTGTGAGACATCCAATGCAACTACAACAGGCAAACAGTGAGCCCCTGAATCCCAGGGAAACACAGGGACTTGGCCACACTCACCCAGCAAAGGAAGGAAGTAAGCAGCACCAGCCCCAGAGCAGTGTGAAACAGATGTTGACTATAGAGGAAGTTTTGGACACTCTCCCTTTTATTCTAAGAGCAGACCACAACCTTTAAAAATGAACAAAAAAGCGAAAAGAACTATGATCATAGATAGCTTTTATGGAGACAATCAAGAACAGACTTCAAATGCTGAGGATACTAAAGGCAAATTGTATCTAAATGAAGCCCCAAAGGGTAATATGAGTTGGTCTCCATCTCACAAAACTTTCTCAGAAAAAGTCAAATAGGATCTTAAAAAAGAATTTTAAAATGGGAAAAAGAAATCAGAACACCAAAAGAAACTATAGAAGAGGAAATACAGAAATTATGTGAAGAAAACTCCTTAAAAATTAGATTTAGAGAAATGGGAAAAACATATAATTACTTACAAAATACATTTGACTAAATAGAAAAAGCATATAACTCTAAAAAAAACAGATTTGATAAAATGGAAAAAGAAACCAACTTGTTGAAAAACAAAATTTGTGAAATGGAAAAAAAAATAGACGCATTTAAAAGTACCATTGATCAAATGCAAAAGAAGATGAAAAAGCTAACTAAAGAAAATAATTCACTAAAAATTAGAATTGAACAAATGGAAGTGAATGACTCAATGAGACATCAAGAATCAGTCAAACAAAACCAAAAAAATTAAAATATAGAAGAAAATGTAAAATACCTCATTGGAAAAATAATGAACTTGGAAAATAGCTTCAGGAGAGACAATGTAAGAATTATTGGATTTCCTCAAAATCATGATGAAAAAAGAGCCTAGACATCATCTTTCAGGAAATCGTCAAGGAAAACTGCCCTAAGTTCCTAGAACCAGAAGGTAAAATAGACATTGAAAGAATTCACCAATCACCTGCTTAAAGAGACATCAAAATGAAATTTCCAAGGTGTATTGTAGCTAAATTTCATAATTATCAGATCAAGGAGAAAGCTAGAAAAAAAGACATTAAAAACCCTACATTTAAATACCAAATTTGAAATTCTGAAAATAAAATGGGTGATTAATAAAATTGAAAGTAAGAAAATTATTGAACTAATAAACAAAACTAAGAGTTGGTTTTATGAAAAAAATAACAAAATAAATAGTTAATTTAACTAGAAAAGGAAAGATGAAAATCAAATTGTTAGCATCAAAAATGAAAGGGAGAAGTTTCCACCAATGAAGAGGAAATTAGAACAATTATTTGAACCTATTTTCCCCAACTATATGCCAATAAATCTGATAATCTAAATGAAATAAAGTAATACTTACAAAATATAGATTGCCCAGATTAACAGAACAGGACATAAATTTCTTAAATAGTCCCATTTTAGAAAAAGAAATTGAACAAGTTATTAATCAACTCCCTCAGAAAAAATTTCCATGTCCAGATGGATTTACATGTGAATTCTACCAAACATTTAAAGAACAATTAATTCCCAAACTATGCAAACTATGTGGAAAAATAGGGAAAGGAGTTCTACCATATACATTTTATGACACAGATATTTTGCTGATACCTAAACAAGGTGGGATCAAAACAGAGGCCAATTTCCCTAATGAATATTGATGCAAACATCTTAAATAAAATACTGCCCAAGAGATTACAGCAAGTTATCCCAAGGATAATACAACCTGATGAAGTAGAATTTTTGCTAGGAATGCAGGGCTGGTATAGTATTAGGAAAACTATTAGCATAATTGACTATATCAATAACCAAACTAACAAAAATCATATGATTAACTCAATAAATGGAGAAAAACCATTTGACAAAATGCAACACATTAATATTAAAACACCAGAGAGCATAGGAATAAATGGAATTTTCCTTAAAATGAACAGTAGCAGTTATTTAAAATCATCAACAAGCATCACATGTAATGGGAATAAACTAGAACCCTTACCACTAAGATCGAGGGTGGAACAAGCTGCCCACTATCATTACTATCATTCAGTCTTGTATTAGATATGTTAGTGTTAGCAATAAGAAAGAAAAAAGAAGCTAAAGGCATTAGAGGTAATGAGGACACCAAATTATCATTTTTTTGCAGATTATGTAATTGTATATTTAGAGAATCCAAGAAAAGCAACTAACAAAGTACTAAAAACAATTCACACTTTTACCAAAGTTGCAGGACACAAAATTAATCCACATAAATCATAAGTGTTTTTATATATTACCAACAAAGTCCCACAGCAAGAGAGACAAAAAGAAATTCCATTTAAAAATACTAGTTAATATAAAATATTTGGGAATCTGCCCACCAAGGAAAAGTCAGGAACTATATGAACACAATTATAAAACATTTTCCACACAAATAATCAGGTATAATCATTTGAAAGAATATCAAGTGCTCATGGGAGGCCAAGCAAATATAATAAATGACACTACTATGTAAATTGACCTACTTATTTAGTGCCATATCAATCCCAAGAAATTATTTTACAGAGCTAGAAAAAATAATAACAAAGTTCATCTGGAAAAACAAAAGTTCAAGAATTTCAAGGAAAAAAATGCAAATGAAGCTGTCCCAGCTGTAGCAGATCTAAAACAATATTATAAAGAAGAGGTCATCAAAAGCATTTGGTAACTGGCTAAGAATTAGAATAGTCAGTCAGTGGAATCAGGCTCACAAGATACAATAGTCAATGACTATAGTAATCTAGTGTTTGATAAACCCAAAAAAACTTGGTTTTGAGAATAAGAACTCACTATTTGGCAAAAACTGCTTGGAAAGTTGGAAATTAGTAAAGCAGAAAGTAGGCACTGACGCACACATTCTGCTAAAAGCTGGGGTTTGGGAGTTTATCAAATAATATTTTCAAAAATTAATTTCAAAAAAATTTCAAAAATTGGACAGAAACTTGGCATTGATCCACGCCTAACATTCTATTCCAAGATAAGGTTGAAATGGATTCATGATTTAAACATAAAGGGAGATATTATAAGCAAATTAGAAGAACAAAAGATAGTCTATCTCTCAGACCTGTGGAGAAGGAAGGAATTTGTGGTCAAAGAAGGAGTACAGTATAGAATGAAAAATGGATAATTTTGATTATATTCACTTTAAAAAGTTTTGTACAAACAAAATCTATGCAGACAGGATTAGAAGGAAAACAATAAACTGGGGAAAAGTTTACATCTAAAGGTTCTGATAAAGGCCTGATTTCTAAAATACATAGAGAATTTAATCAAATTTATAAGAATTCAAACCCATTCTCCAATTGATAAGTACTCAAAGGATATGAACAGACAATTTTCAGATAAAGAAATTAACACCATTTATAGTTATATGAAAAAAATGTTCTAAATCACCATTGAATAGAAAAATGCAAATTAAGACAGCTCTGGGGTACCACTGCACACCTCTCAGATTGGCCAAGATGCCAGGAAAAGATGATAATGAATTTTGGAAGGGATTCAGGAAAACTGGATATTAATACATTGTTGGTGGAGTTATAATCCAATCCAACCATTCTGGAAAGCAATTTGTAACTATGCCCAAAGAGCCATCAAACCATGCATACACGTTGATCCTGCAATGTCTCTATTGTGCCTGTTTTCCAAAGAGAACATAAAAAAGGAAAAAGGACCAATATGTGCAAAAATGTTTGTGGCAGCCTTTTTTGTAGTGGCAAGAAATTGTAAACTGAGTGGATGTCCATCAGTTGGAGAATAGCTGAATAACTTATGGTATATGTAAGAAACAACCAGCAGGATGATTGCAGAGATGCCTGGACAGACTTACATGAACTGATGCTAAGTGAAATGAGGAGAACCAAGAGATCATTGTACACAGCAACAGTAAGATTCTGTGATAATGAATTCTGATGGATGTGGCTCTTTTCAACAATGAGATGATTCAGGCCAGTTCCAATGGTCTTGTAATGAAGAGAAACATCTGCACCCAGAGAAAGGACTGTGGGGACTGAATATAGATGACAACATAGTATTTCACTTTTATGGTTGTTTACTTTGCTTGCATTTTGTTTCCTTTGTCATTATTTTCCTTTTAGATCTGATTTTTCTTGTGCATTATAATTGTGGAAATAGGTATAAAAGAATTGCATAAGTTTGACATTTATTGGATTACTCACTGTGTCAGAAAGGAGGTAGGGGTGGAGAGAGGAAAAAATTTGGAATGCAAGGTTTTGCAAGGTAAATTATCTATTTGATATATGTTTTGAAATAAATAGCTTATTGCTATATTTTTAATATTCAAGATCTATCTCATTTAGTCTATCTATGAATATTCTCCTGATCATTTTATAATATCAATCATGTTATAATACTAACATAACTGTGTCCAGAGAGGTCTCTTACTACACTAAAGGAAAAAGACTTTTCTATACATTTATAAGTAAAGCTATGTGCCACTTATTTTTGTCTTTAATCACAATCATTACTTTTGAAATCAGTTTTAAGCTATGCAATTCTTGTTAGCAAATAATATTTTCAATTGGAATGGCACCTGAAATCTTTCTTTCTTGAAATGTTAGGAGATTTTTTTCCCATCTTAACGAAAAAAATAAAATACTTAGACTTCATCCACAAAGCACAATACAAATAAATAAATAAATAAAACAAAACATTGTTCAAGGGAATTTGTTCAGCAAAGACAATCGATTAAGATAATGTAAGATAATTTGATAAAAAGAGCAATGCTAAAATCTGAATTGGATGTCTTCATTCATCCAATCTTTCTTACTCTTTGAACTCAGCTGCAAATTCAGAAATTTTCACTTGCTTCTGGAGCTTTAGCTGGAAAACAGGATTCTTTTACTCCTTTATAGATGACAGTGACCATTATTAAGATGCCCTTTGTTCTGTGTTAAAATAGGATATATGGATTATTCATTTTAAGTATAATAAATGCAAAAGAATAAGGTAAATTAGGAAATGTAGACTTATATTTGTCAATAAGGTCAGCTGAATTATAGATGCATTGAGTAATTAACTGTGACAAAAAATAGCCTTGAAAATTGCATTAAGTTCTCTCTAACATCAATGTTTTCTAAGCAGGAGATAATGCCAAGGAGGAGCAGAACTTTGAGGTGTTTGTTTCTCAAGGTTAGCTCATCTTAGTGCTTTTGTAGAGGTATTTATCTTGGAAAAAGGAAGAGATAATGAGATAGAGGAAAACTATTAATAGTAAAGTAGCATGGCTTTGAGAGGTAGGTCTGTTATTGATGAATACTTTTTCAACCAGCTTCTAACTGCAGGTGACTGGAGCAGAACAAAGGAGGCTAGAGACAGGAAAGTCAAGACTCAAATAGAAATTTAATTTCAAAGTGAGGAAAAGGACTTGCAATCAAGGACACATGCCATTAATGGGAGGCACCTAGGGAAGTGCAGGGAGAGAATATGTAAACCTATGGTGATGTTGTGAGCTGAGGCTCTGACAATGAGGGGTAACAGCAACAGTGAGACACATTTAATTTGTGGTAGGGCTTAATAACTGGAACATGGATACTACAGGAGCTTATCCAAGCTCAGAGACCATCTGATGCTGCTGGCTGAGATCATCCAGAGGGTGAGCACAAAGGATTGTTGTGTCAAGCACAGGCCAATCTGCTTGCTGAATCTTAGCTCGGGAAAACAGGGTGTTTCCTAACATTTTGACACCCCTGTATGTCTCATCCCATCATGTTGCACATCTGTTTTAACAAGTTATATCCCAAGCTGTCTACTCTGCTTCATAATGAATTTGTGGGATCTTCAAAAATTTTAAGACCTCAAAAATATCAGTTTAATTGTGCTGAAAGTGTTTTTTCACCAGAGGCACATTTAGAGACATAATAAAAGTTCTGTGCTCAAATTTTATACCATTTTCTTAAGGTTAAAACCAATTACATTATTTTTGGAAGCAATTATATGCGCTCCCTCCCCATTTAAAGAGACTTGAAAATTAAATAAATTACAAATGAATATACACATGACCACTACTTATACCAGAAGCAAATCTTTTAAATATGAAATTTTATAGATTTCATAGTACAATCCACCAGTAGGACACTAAAAAGCTAATTGATAATTGCAAAGTACAAATCATTTATTATCTTATAAGATACTTCATATTACAAATTTAGTTTAATAACTTTTTTCTAAATTGAAAGACTTTGAAATTTGACATTTTGATTATAGTTATTTTTGTACATTTATACTAATTTAATCATACATAAGTGTATTTAAAGTTGCATATTACTTAGAAAGAAGGATTTAGAAGAATTCTTTAAATATTGGATGCCAGCTGCCTGGCTGCCTACACCAATGAGCAGGCCCTACAAGAGCCTTTCAGCTCTAGAATTTTGATCCTGGGGCTTCATAGTTCTAACTGTTAATTGCCTCAAGTGTAGTATATGATATCCAGAATTTATGGTCCAAACATGCTTCAATTTACTTTCCTGGCTTTTTTTTTTTTTTGCAAGTCAAATAGACACCTAGAGCAAAACTCCCCCTGAAGGACAACCCTTTCAGCTTCAGAACTCCTTTCCTGAAGCTAGTAAGTACTGATGATTAATAAGTAGCTCCTTATGGTTTTTCTCTCTTAATACATATGCACATTCTCTCTCTCTCTCTCTCTCTCTCTCTCTCTCTCTCTCTCTCTCTCTCTCTCCCTCTCTCCCTCTCTCTTCCTCTCTCCCTCTCTCTTTCTCTCTCTCTCTCTCTCTCTCTCTCTTTCTCTCTCTCTCTCCTTCTCTCTCTCTTTCTCCAGTTCCAAAATTATGATCAAATCAATATTTCTACTGCTACTAAAAAGGTTATTTCAATCTATTTTTCTGGAAAGAATTCTCCTATTGCCTCTATTTGTTCTCCTTCTAACTTTGCAAACCAAAATATGCTTCCATGGCGACTAGTCCATTGTATGTATCATTTTTGTCCATTAGAACGTGAACTCCTTCAGAGCACAATCTGTCTTTGTTTTTATTTTTGCATGTTCGGATCTTTGTACAAGCCTTGACACTTACTAATCCTTTAAAAAATACATTTTCATTCATTCAATCAGATGGCTCCCTCCAAGTATTTGAAAAACTATCCAGTGGAAGAGGAAGTCAACTTAGCTAAGACTTAGCAGGAAGCAGAAGAGCAAGTGCTTGGTAAAAATTTCAGAGATTCAAATTTAAACTCAATGAAAGAAAAAGATTTCCTAACCATAAGAGCTATCTGCAAGTGAAATATGTTGCCTCAGGAGAGAATGGAATTACTCTTGAAGTCCTCAAGCTAATCTTGACTCACTTGTTGGGGATATTGTAGGGGGATTTTCCTTTTGAGCAATGAGGTAAACTAGCTGGTTTCAGAGGTTCCTTCTGGCTCTAAGATTCAGTAATCCTGAGGCTACAAGCTTTCTTGGCTTCCTGCTCCAGAAAAAGTAATTGTTTCAGAAAATAGGAATCAAATTTTTATATAAACCTCTATAAAGGCTCTGAATTGAGTGAGATTGAGGGGAAAGTGTCAAATCAACAGGGTTTCTTCTGACTAAAAAGTATTTTCAATGTTTTTAAAGAGGAAAAAAAGGTAGCCTAAAATAAATCTGAGGGAAATCATGATGCAATTTAAAAAAGACTTCTGTATTGAAAGGCAAAAGATTGAGGTTCAAATCCTAACAAGAGAACTAGTAGCTGTGTGGCAGTGGAAAGTCATTTGATGACTTTTGCTGCCACCCCATTTCCTCATATGTAAAGTGAGGATGAAATAAATGGCCTCCAAGGGCCACATTAGCTTTAAAGCAATCATCCTAAAATCTTCAACTTGATGAATTTTCAGGAAGGTGAGTATACTTGGGACTTCATTTGGGGAATGGAATATTAAACAGTAGCATTATCTTGAAACAGCAGAGGACTTGTGTGTCTCAGAATTTCAACACTGGATCCTGGGTCAGGGTCACTCCCTTATATTGTACTTGTGAAAGAGAGCTGCATTTTTTTCTGGGAGTAGCCAGTGCAAAATATAATCCCACTCTCCTACGACTGTCTCTTACTCTGATAGGTTTAAGGTTTGAATTGCTCCAAGTTCTAATCTCTGCTGAAATTCCCCACAAGATTGTTGATATTATAATTCCACCTACCTTATCCTGAGTTAGTTTTTGGAAACACCACTTTTGCTATTAGTCTATCCTTCTTCATTCCATTACCCCATCCAACTCCATGACAGCAATCACAACAGACCTTTTATCTGTGGATGCTATTTAAATCTGGTCCCCAGGAACAATGGAACTTTGATCAGGGAACATATTCCATTCCTCTGGGAAACCACCTTAGTAAGTTGATTTTAATTAACAGCTGCCATGTCTTTACTTTGGAGGATAGATAGATAGATTGTATTTCTTCAGGTCCTCAAAAACCAAGTAAATATTTTGTAGATAATACATCAAATTATTAAGTATCTACTATGTACCAGGCACTGAGCTAAGTATTGAGTATATAAAAAGAAGAAAAAATCACAGCATAGAGGGTGTCCATAAAATGTTTGCTTCTCCAGAGGACTTTATAAACACTGACTAGTTTATATGGGAAATTTTCTTTCAATACCTACTGGTTGTACCAGAAATTTTCCATACAATTTCTTATAAAGCCTGATGTATCTAGTAGGTGCTTTCTGAAGATTGATTGGTGGATAGAACATAGACAATTTAGCTAAATATAAAGTATATTTTTACTTTCAGTTGTACTTTGTCAGTCTAACTTCAACTTTCCTTAAGCCAACCTGTAATGCCACATGCAAATAGTAATTAGTATTTTTTAAATGTCAAGACATCATTGAACATAATAATTTTCTATATTTCCTTAACAAATCAGGTGCTGGTTGACGATTCAGGGTACATGATGTTTCTACCTTTGTGTTATCCAGGTTTTGTGGTCCTAAACTAGTTATCGTAACTTCTGTCTCTCTTTTGATTCCAAGGACAACCTATTTCTTTTTGATTTTGTCTGACTTTATGCCACCACTGGACACTTCTGGAATTTGTTATCTGTAACCTACTTGAATCATGAAGAAAGTTTCTGTCCATTGACCCCTTCCTCTATTTTCTCAAACTATCATAAAGTCCTTTTTAAAGTACTCTGGATTTTCTCTATTAGTCACGTGAGACAATTATACCAAAAATGTCACTAACCTATATATAATCTTTGGTCCATTAATATTTACATTCTATGCATATATTTGTGAGATGTCAAAAACACTATGAGAGAAATATAGATATAGAGAGATATATAGTATGTAACTATAATATAATATAGTATATAACCAATTAAATGTATGGTATATTAATGTCATATTAATATAATAACATATATTAAATATAAATACTATACATTACAATAATATAATATATTAATATAAAGTTAAATATATGTCAGTATTATGTCAATATATGTTAATATGATAATTATCAATATAATTTAATTGATACTATATCTATATTTATACATAGATATTCAACTATAATTAGTGATGGTTTTTCTAGTAGCAAAACCTGTAAACCAAGTTGGCACAATTCATTGAGAGATGATTGAACAAATAATGGAATATGAATATGATGAAATGGTATTATAATATAAGAAATAATGAAGGTAGAATGAGTAATAACTTTGGAGTTTAAAAACAGGGCTCAAATTCTGCCTCTGATTCTTACCACTTCTGAGACATTGGGCAAGTTGCTTAATTTTGTTGGGGGCCTAGGTTTTCTGATCTGAAAATTAAAGGCCTGGAGTAGATAGTCTCTTAAATTCCTCTAACTCAAATCTATGCTCTAAGAATTCAGAAAAAATATGAGAAAAATCAGAGCAATTTTGATAAGGGAATGGATCAGGACTTGAGTCCTAGTTAACCAGTTTACTTGCTATCAAGGAAAGCAATGATTTAGGCAAAAATTGCAAGTTAGCTCCTAAAGGATTACAGAACAATTTATTTAAGACTTTAAATAACAAAAAAGAATGCATTTGTTTGCAAAGTAAAGATTGGTTGAAGTTACATATGGTGAGGGCCTAGACTTGATGTTTGAGTGGTTAGGAGAGTTATATTAACAAGAAAACAGATTAGCACACTTGGGTACTTTCAAGCTAAGAAATACAACATGGTAGTTGAAGACAAAAATGAAGTTATTATTGCGGAGTCGTGTACTATTTAATAAGGTATATGAACTGAAAAAAGAAGAAAGTAAGTAGAATTAGATCTATTTACATGCTAAAATGTTTTTTAAAATGTTTTTAAAAAATGAAAAGTTCTAAAACTGACTAATGTGATAATATATTATGACTTTAGAAGACCACTTCAGAAAAATCCTAACTCTTGGTAGAGAGATGCTAGATTAGAAGGGTGGAATGAAGGAAACATGCATTTTCAGACAAAGGCAATATTAGTTTTCCTTGGTTGTCTTTATTTATTATAAGGGGAAATTTTATGAGGGATACGGATGGAGGTGAAATAGTAAGAAGTGTTACTGACTTTAAAAAAAACATAGATATGGATATATTACATAATATCCATATCTATAGCTATAGCTATAGCTATCTATATATATGCAAAACAATGACATCAACATATCTCTCACACAGCCAAATTAGGAACAGTGTGGTATACTATTGAGAGTTATGCAGTGATCTTGTAGTCAAAAGGTATAGGTTTCAAGCTCTGCCCCTTACATCATTGTGGACAATGATGCAGGATACCATTCTTTCTTCAATTTACTCATTTTTCTATGCCCAGGTTTACATTAGAATTTTTTTCTTGGACATGTTGATCTCTTCTCTTCCTAAATTTCTATAAAATTGATAGTGCTACATAATTATACAGGGTATCCCAAAAGTCTTGCTGCAGTTCTAAGCTACTAAGCTGGTGAGCTAGTGTCAAGTGTATACATCGGTTCATATTTTTAAGTACATAAGAAACAAAAGTATAAGGCCATAAATCTTTCAGCAAGTACTTCAGGACAGATGTTTAACTGACTACTTTATTCTTCACAGAAAGTATTCACAGAATGCTTTTCACATTTGCAGCCCTTGCTTCAAGCATTAAATCTGACCCTAAATTTTCTTGTTCCTAAAATGTAAAAAGTACACTCCCTTGTGCCCTACATCACAACTTTTAAATCATGATCAAATTGGGAACTATTCTGATTATAATAAATTTATTTTTACAAAGCTTTGTGGCATATGGAAATATGATGTATACATTAACATGAAGACTCAGTTATTTATTATCTTCATATGTTCATGTCAGGCATATTCACCCCTTAGCTTTGCAAAAGTCTTTAAACCTACTTTTTAAAGTATATTGACACTAACAGTAATGGAATATGTTTATTTGCTTTCATCCTACACTCTGAACCAGCTATATTGCTTATGGAAATACATTGTTATCAAATCTACCAGCATTATATTATCTATAACTTACAAGCCAGAAATTCAAGGCTACTCCTCCTGATATAAATGAAAATACTTTAATATAAAACCAAGAAGCTATAATGTGACATTACATTTAGGGCCACAAAGATGTAGATAGATCTTCCCAGAAACATTAGAAAACATTTTCCTAATCAATAGCTATTAGTGAGTGAATATTTTAGTAATTGTATTTTCTCCATAAATCCAAAAAAAAACTAAAAAAATACACATCAAAACATAACCACATTATTAAATTCAAATCCAGCTGTTCCTGAAAAGAATGAAGCAGGCAAAAAGCCAGGCAGCAATACTATATATTTTGAAGGACTTTCTCAGCAAAGAATAAATTACTTACTGAAAATTTAAAAATGATAGCTGGCTAGATTCCCAGTCTGCTTAGAAAGAATTTTATAAATGTAATAATATATTGATTTCTGATTTAATTTGTTACTCATGCTCTGTTAGATGTAATGTTTCTCAAACTAACATTAACAATCTGGGGAACAAAAGTTACCTTGACCTCAGCAGTCATAAGAGCTGTTGAGAATGTACTAATCTTTTAATACACGCTACTTAAATTGATCACACTCTATTTTTGAATAATAAATATGATTATATTTTGAAATATGCCTTCTAGTAAAGTAATTAGTAGTGATAAATATCTAATGAACATCTTTGGCAACTATGTAATATTAAAGAACAACTTTGGCAATTATATAATATTAAAGATAAGAAGTTATAAAATTATGTTAATATCTATGATCCATGGAAGACATTTGCATTAGCCAGTTAGCAAATTATATTGAAAGTATGGAATTTTTTTATTATATATATTTTACAACTAAATATACAGTAATACATCAGGGGGAAGTACGTATGAACAGCAATAGTGGAGTATGATAAACTTTGGATTTGGAGTTGTAAATCCTGGGTTCCAGTCCTGATTACTTAATACCCTTATAACCTGAGGGGAGTCATTTATCCTTTGTAAATCTCAGTTTTTTCATCAAAAAACTGAAGGCACCAGCCCTCTCCAAATGCTGCTTTTATTTCTAGAGCTACAAATCCCATCACTATAGGCATGAGTTTCAAAATATCCAAGACAACTTCATAGATATTAATCCTTCTCTCATTAGAAAATGGCTTGAAAATGAAAAATAAGCACAATGAAAAACCTGACTTTTTAATAACACAAAAACACTGCATTTGAAAGGATAATATTTGATAATAAAATGCCATGCACCATAAAGCTATTCATCTTTCATCTTTAGCATGCAATTCATAAAACTATTCAATCATTCAACATTCAACTGAATACTCACTGAGTACTGAATAATATCCTAAAAATCTTTTGGAGCTACAAAATAAATTTTAAAAGTCTATTCACCTGCAGAAAAGCAATAAAAGTAATAGTATGGAACATGTGAAAATTTATGAAAACAAAAACTCACATATTCACATGGACTTATAATACTCAGTTTGGGAGCTCCTTAAAATGAAGCAAACCACAACCCTTTTGTGCCTATTCTGACTCTTGTCCATTTGAAAATAAGGATCACACATACACACACACACACACACACACACGCATGTGCACACACATAACATTTAATATAACATTTAGAATAACATTTAAATCCATGAGACATTAATATTCAAAAATTCCAGCTTTACATTTTACAGATGAAGACATTAAGATCCATAGAAGTTAAATAAAAGATTAATTACTTCAAATTTCAAACTCTTGTAACTAATTTTAAACATTGACTTTTCTTATTTTGTTTAAGGAAAAACCAATAACTTTTTTCTTACTTGTGATGTTTCACACACTAGGGAACTCTAGGCCCTGAGGAGTATTCAAATTCTAGGATGGGGATATAAGAGGGAGTGGCTTAAAAATAAGAAAGTAAGCCAGTCATAGAGGAGAGAATAGAGGGTTATTAGATTGGGAAAATATTTTCACAAGAATATGTTGAGCCAGAAAAATATTGACGCAGGGCAGAGATGAGAGAGATAATCTTACAATAAAGGGCTAGTCATCCAGGAAAGACATAAGAAGCAGAATTTGCTTCAAAAAGAAGTTTTAAAGCAAAGGAGGGGAGAGAACATTTTCTGGGAAATTTTAGAATGAAGATTTCCAAATGACAGATGAAATCTCAAGACTTGCCACGTAGGAAATAACTTTAGAATTCCAATAGGAAAAGTTCTTTCTTTCTATGAGTTTGAAAAGGGGAGGAGTAGAAGGGGAAATGAGAAGAATAAAAAAGCCAAACCTTTGCCATTCTGCATGCTACATTCTAAAAAATATGAGATATGGGTGGATGTTGAAGATAGCAGATATCTGCCTAGAACCTAGAATACTAACTACAGCCATGTATAGAGAACTATGGAAACTAACTCTAGTGGTCTAATATAAGCAATCTAGACAATCAAATCCATTACAAAAGATCTAGAAAAGGAATAGATCTGTAAATGTATTGGCTATAGAAAACTTTCAGGTGAGGAAACTCCTACAAATACAGATTGGCACCTTTCATGCAATTTTTATTTTTAGAGTTGATCACACAACCACTGTGTGTTCATTTTCCCAACTCCAAAGTTGGTTGTGTGATCAAAGAGATACAAATGCAATAATGGTGCTAGAAGGATATGATACTAATATAACACTTCAATTTCTTTAGCTATCCAAATATTTACTTCCTATTTTTTAAGTGAAAAATTTGACTATCCACCTTTTTTGGTTTTATTTTATATATCAATACATAAAAGAACTGTGGTTTTATCGGTGTGGGAATTCTTGATGTTTGGACACACTCTACTAAAATCAGATTACTACCTATCTAAAGCTTATAGTCTAATAATGTTTCTTTCTGTTAGTTTCATGAAAAACATTGTCACCTTTCTTAGTATCATCTTATCCTTCCTTATCTAAAAAAAGGTAATAGAGAAAGGTCAAGTTAAATAAATTCCTCTAGGCACACATAAAATGTTGTGATGGTCTCTTTCCAATAAGGGAAGTTATAGAACTAGGGCTTAATCTTTATCAGCTTCCTCTTTTTACTAACTAAACAGAAATAAAAGATCCAATATAGTAAGACTTTGAAGGACAGTTGAGTGAGGATAAAGTGATTCTGTAAAAGAAAGGAACTGCTGGATAGAATCTGATTTATTTCAGAATCCCAACTCTGGTTCCAAAGGTTCCTTTTGTCTGAAGTTGATTAGTTAGTCTCCAGATCTATTAGTGTCAGAGTGCAAATCTCCAGGATATGCAAAATATTCCTAAGGAACAGCAAACCAAAACAAACAAACAACAACAAAAGAATAAAATAATCCAGAATGAAACATTACATAAATGATTAGCAGGCTGATGTCCCAAAAGTTTGGAAAGAAGTAAGCAGAGCAAGAACAACATTATATACAGTAACAGCAAGATTATAGAATAATCAACTGTGATAGATTTGACTTTTCTCAGCAATGTGCCATTGAAGATAGTACCAATAGACTTGGGACAGAAAATATATCTGCATCCAGAGAATTTAGATTGAATTTGGATTGAAGCTTGCTACTTTCACTTTTTTATTTGTTTGTTTTTCTTTTCATGTTTTTTTTTCCTTTTTGTTCTGATTTTTTTTTACCACATAACTAATATGGAAATATGTTTAAAATGATTGTACATATAGAACTTATATCAAAGATAAATGTTGAAGGGGCAGCTAGGTGGCGCAGTGGTTAGAGCACCAGCCCTGAAGTCAGGAGGACCTGAGTTCAAATCTGGTCTCAGACACTTCCTAGCTGTGTGACCCTGGGCAAGTCACTTAACCCCAATTGCCTCAGCAAAAAGCAAAAAAAAAAAAAAAAAAGATAAATGTTGAAAAAATATTAAAAAGAATCAAACATTACAAATTAATTCTTTTTGATGGAATTGTTAGTCTCCAATGTTTCCCAATACTATAAGATAGTATACTTTTAGTCAAAAATAATATTTTATTAAGATGAGCAGAAAATATGCTCATAGTTCTCAGAAACATACCAAACTCAAGAACTTTCCAATGGATAAAAAGTATATGTTCATTTAGTTACAGGAAAAGAACACAGGAAAGCACATAGTGTTCTAGTATATTGCAATTAAGTATTTTTATAAGATATATTCCTTAAGAAGTAATTTCCCTTATACCATAACTCCTTTTTATGACAGATTGATACATTAATGACTAGGAATCAAACAGCATTTTATTGTTAGCTTATGATTAATAAAAATGAAGCATCTACATTTTATATAATAGGAAAATGCCACTTGGGATAAGGAGTTATAGGAAAATTACTCTTGACCTTTACAAAGAGAAAAGGAATAGTAAGAAGTTCCATTGTCTAAAGCGCATGTTATTGTGTTAATATATCCTTAGAGAAACTGGAAAGTTCTTTTTCAATCAGTCAGGCAGTGAATATTTATTAAGCATCCACAGAACTACATGACAGACACTGGGCTAGCCTTTGCTCTCTAGATACAAACAAATAGGGGAGACAAGGTGCATAGAACTATGTGCAAAATATATGCCCAAAGCTATACAGAATAAATTGAAAATTATTAACAGGGAAAGTAATTAGAATTTATGGGGATTGGGAAAGGCTTCCTGGGAGAAGGTGGCATTTCATTTGGGACTTGAAGAAACTTGGTGAAACCAGGAGACAGAGATGAACAGAGATGGTTTTCCAGGTAAGGGATACAGTTAGTGAAAATGTTCATATAATATTCAGGAGATAGAGTAACTTGTTCTAGGAATAGAAAAAGGATAATGTCCCTGAATTATACAATATGTGTGGTGGACATAAAATGTAAGAAGACTCAGGACAGGTTTGAAAGGGTTTTGAATGTCAAACAGGATTTTATATTTGATCCTGGAGGTGACAGGGAGCTACTAGAGTTTATTGAAGAGGAGGGATGATATAGTCACATTTGTGTTCTAGGGAGCTTACTTTGACAATTTAAGTTAATGGTTGACTGGACCAACAACTATATATTGAAATAGTTCATATGTGATGAGAGCCTGCACTAAGTTCTTGGCAGTGTCAGAAGAGAGAATGTTATCACGTTATGAGAAGAAGAGATTCAAAAAGAATGACATTATAAAGGTAAAATCAACAGAATTGAATATGGGAAGTGAAAAAAATGAGGAGTCAATGATGAAACTTAGATTGAAAACCTAGATGACTAGGAGGATAGCAGTATATACTCTCCATATAGAGAAGTTTAGAAGGGTAGAAAAAAAATGAGTTCATTTTTAAACACGTTGTGTTTAAGATGTCTATGAGAGATGCAGTTTAAGATATTCAAGAGGAACCCCTATCCACAAAAGATGGGGGTCAGCAAAGATAGACCTGGATAAGTAGATTTAGCATAGAAATGATCATTGAATCCATGACAGTAAATGGAATAGACCAGTGAAATAGTATAGAGGGAAAAAAGCTCTTAAGATTTATGGTCACCTCCTCCCTGCCTCCAGAAAAAGAAAAAAAGAAAAAAAAAAAAAGAAACTTTTGACAAATTCACAAATAATTTCCTGTCTAAATTTTACACAAGAAATGCATTTGGTAGATTCTCATTCAATAAGAAGTCCCTCTTTTAATTAGATTATCTCCCGAATATCCTGCATATTCAGGTCAAAACCTATGGCACCATAATTCCTGATTCAGTCTTCATAATGCACAGTCTTCAAACAATGATATTTTTTTCTATTTTATCTTTCAAAGACTCTTCTATGATTTTTATATGTGTGTTATTGGTATCATATTAGAAGATATTAATTAAATCAACAATTTATTTTATGAATTAAAAACCTTTTTTATAGTCAGCATAAAAAATTCATTGCAGATTATGAATTATTGTGAGCTTTCAGATGACAATGTTACCAAAGATATGCTCTGCTATGAAATAATATTTCATTTGTGAAAGTATTTCATAATTTCTCCGAGGATATTCTTGATATCAAGCTATTGCCTCCACTTCTCTAACTCACTTTTCAATCCTTGAAATCCAGCTTCTTGATTTATTTGACTGAAGTTACCAATGATTTCCTAATGACCAAACCTGATGATCTTTGATCAATTCTCATCCTTCTTGACCTCTCTGCAGCCTTTTACACTGTTGATCTTCCTCATGGATATGCTTTATTCTCTGGATTTTCCTAGTACTACCATTTTTCTTTGTTCTTCTCCTATTTGCCTTGTAACACTTCAGCCTTTGCTGAATCTTTACCTATATAATGTCCTTTACCTTGGTTACATCCTGGACCACCATCTCTCTTTATTCCTGTTGTGCCTGTCTCAGTTTCCCTCAGTTACTGTCTCAGTTTCCCTCAGTTACTGTCTCCATTTCCCTCAGTTGCAGTATCAGTCTCCCTTAATTGCTCTGTCCCAGAATAGAAATCCCCACTTCCTGACCTTCAGAAATAATTGGACTCACCTTCCAAAGTAATCATGAAACCTCCAGATGGTCAGCCTCGACCTACCTCTTATCTATCTATGTGACCCAGACAAGCAGTCTGCTTTGGCAAGGCTCCTTACTCCCTAACCTGTCAGAACTGAATTTATGGTTTCCTTGGACACCAGATGTCTCAGCTGTTCCCATGAGTTCTTTGTCTCCCTGAGCTACAGGACCCTATATAATGTTTGAAGTTCCTTGATGGAGCTGCTGTGTACTTTGTACTCAGTCGGCTGACTGTGTCAGTCTTCGGGCCTGGACCGCGTGCTTTGAGACATGAGTCCCATCAGTCCTGATCCATAGCTATGGATTCTGAACTCTCAATTAACATCAATAAAGCATTACCTAATTTCCATGTGTGATACTGCCTCAGTTTCTCCCTGAGCATTACATTCCCTTTCATTTGGTTACCTCATTAGTTCCCAAAATACTATAAAGATGACTCCCCAAACTCTTAATTCTAGTCCTACTTTCTCTTCTGCCTCCAATCCCACATCAACAATCATTTAGTGGACATTTTAAAAAATAGATGCCCCATAAATGTCACAAACTCAACATGTTCAAAACAAAATCATTATCTTTCTCCATAAACCCATCCTTTTCCCATTGGGGCCCACAGACAGCAGATAACAGGGGCAGAGTTCTGAGGACACTCGAAGGTGCATTCTGCCTAGGCCCACCCCTCAGGAGGGCGGGAACGGTATTGAGTAAGCCTCAGTAACAAGGAAGAGCCACCTCACCCCTGTTATACTGTGAATGGGGCTCCTCCCTCCTGGATCATGTGAAGTGGATAAGCAGGGACTAGGGAGGGGGCTCCTACCTCCTGGACCACATGGAGGAGGGGATTACCCTCCTGGATTATGTGGAGTAGCAGATTATATAAGAGAGTAAACAGAGTCAGGGGGCACTATCTGCATTAGGGGCACTATCTGCACTAATGGCACTACCTTAGCAGGCAGCCATGTAACATCAGGCACTGCCTGGGGCACTCTCGGCACTTAGGCACTACTGGCAGACTGCCAACACGCTGCCAGGTAACATCTATCATTGCCATGTAATAGGGAATTTCAGTTTGTGATATCCTGAATAAATACAGACCTGCTGTTAGCCAGCCTTTCGTATCTTGGGTGTTCTGTGGGGATAATTCCCTGCTTAAGAGAAGCAGGGCCGGAGATGTCCAAAGACCTGGGAAATAGGTAAGAAACCAGTTGACTCCCATCGAGGTGAGCGTCGGGGAGTCTGCCCCCGACTAGGAGAACGGTGGGTTGTTTAGGTCCCCGCTGAGGTGGGCGGGTGGGACTTAACATTTCCCCAACTTACATGTTTCTGTAAAAATGTAAAAAAGCTCTTCACTTTTACTCACAACATGTATTTAATCAGTTGCAAGAACTAATGGTTTCTACCTCCACAGCTTTTTTATCATCAAACCTTTTGATCTCAATCCCAGCTAAGACACTTATAATCTTTGATTTAGACTACTGAAATTGTTTCCTCATTCAAGTCTCTCCCAACTTCAATCCATTTTCCACACAATGTTAAAACAAGTTTGACCATTTTATTCTTCTATCCAGTTAAGTCCACTGTCTCCCTACAACCTTTAGGCTTAAATATAAGCTCCTTTGTATGGCATTTAAATCCCTCAGGAAACAAATAAGATGATCTGATATTACAATCTTCTGAAGATTTTCCACATTTTGTTGTGATGCACATAGTCAAAGGCTTTATTGTAGTCAATTAAGCAGAAGTATATGGTTTTGTTTGGGGTTTTTTGGTTTTATGTTTTCTTTTGTCTTTTCTGAAATTCCCTTGCTTTATCCACAATGCATAAGTGTTTGCAATATAGTCTGATCAGCTTGCCATTCTGGTACTTTTTGGTTCCCTTATTGTGAAAGACTGGCTTGCAAAATTTTAAGCAAAGTCTTTCTGGCATGCAAAATGAATGCAATTGTTCACTATTTTGTACATTTCTTGGCATCGTCCATCTTTAGTATTGGGACATAAACTAATCTTTTCCAATCTAGTGGTTACTTTTGAGTTTTCCTAATTTGGTGGCATATTGAGCATACCTTTTTAGGATTTAAATAGGTTAGCTAAAACTAGATGAGTTCCACTAGCCTTATTATTAGCAATGGTTCCTAAGGCCCATTTGACTTCTTTGTCCAGGATGTGTTTCTAGGTCAATGATTATGCTATCATAGTTATTGGTGATAAGATTTTTTTTTTACAGTTCTTCTGTGAGTTCTTGCACCTCTTCTAAATCTCTTCTGCTTCTAAATCCCTACCATTTTTAGATTCTATTATGCCCATTTTTGCATGAAATATTTCCTTGAAATTTCTTATTTTCTTGAAGAGATTTCTTGTCTTTGTCATTCTATTATTTTCTTCTATTTCTTTTTAAGAAAAATCTTCTTTTCTCTCCTTACTATTCTCTGGAATTTGTATTTAATTAGGTATGTGTTTTCCTTTCTTCTTTACCTTTCACTTTGCTTCTTTCCTCAGCCTGATCAGAGACATTTTAGCTCTTCTTTTTCTTTTTGCCCAATAGTATTTTATTTCTCCAAACAATTTTTTGCATATGCCAATTTTTTTCTTATTCCTCCCTTACTTTCCACTCCCTAAGCTTGCTCTTTTTTTTCAATGGTACATACCACATAAATTTAATTTTTAATGGTATGGTGACATTTTTTGATTTATGTATAAATTGGATTTAAATGAGGCAGAGTTGCACAAAGGGGTCAACCTCATTCTTTCTTCCAGACTCATCAATTTCCAGTAGGACAGAGTCAAGAAAACTGGTGATGACTCAAGATGCAGTGGATGATTTTGGTATTTTTGATGTCTAAGCTCTACTTTCCCTGCATTCAGGGTCGTTGGAACAAATTATTCTCATCTGCCCATTCCACCAGGGTAAATGTTATATGCTTGGGGTAGACACCCCTCCCCAATCCACTGTAGAGTTTGCGGCCCCTTGGTTATAGTCAACCTGATTGAGGTTTAGCCCTCTGCTATATGGATTCTGTGTATGCTATAGCTTTTTGGAACCTTTCACCTGTGAAACTTAGGTGGAACAGGTAGACACCAAAGGTAGAAAGCAATGCTAAAGGGCTTGGCAGTGCTGATGGAGACCCAGTGATTAGTGATAACTACATGATCCCAGAGGAATGGGCTGAAGACTTCCATAGTGTTGTCACCTTTAATCAGAAATTATTGCTGAAGCCATTGACCAATTGCCTAAAGTTGAAATCAATCAACTGGCTAACTGAAGTTCCAAGTGATGATGAGGTTATGATGAAGTGTCATTAAGATCTTTTCATATGACAAAGCACCTGAGACTGATTCTATTATAGCTGATATTTGCAAGATGGAGGAGAAGGGAGACCATTGCTTATAAATAGCTGAACGAAATTTTTGAGATTATATAGCAAGAGGAGGTCATGCCCCAGTAAGTCAAGGATGCCTCCATTGTCCATATCTATGAAGGTAAAGGCAATAGATTGTCCTGTGACAATCAAGGGGAGGAACATCTCTCTCAGGAATTGCTGACAAGATTCTTGTCAGATTCCTCCTTAATAAGCTGATTGATTGTACACTTGGAATAAAGTTATCTCTCTGAGAGCTAGTATGTCTTCAGAAGAGGCTGAGGAATACTACATATGGTGTTTACTGCTCAACCGTTTCAAAAAAAAAGCAGAACAAAGGTCTGTTTACAATATTTGTAGATCTGACTAAGGATTTTGATACTGTCAGATGTGAAAGTTTATGGAAAATGAAGTCAAAATTTGGTTGCCCAGAGAAGTTCATCAGTCACAATTTGGTTGCCCAGAGAAGTTCATCAGGACAGTATATCAATTTCATGATGGCATCTTGCCAGGATTCTAGACAATGGACAATGCTCTCAAGTTTTCCCAATCACCAATGGAATGAAACAAGGTTGCTCCCATGCTTCTTAGCATGATGCTTTCTGGATGTTGTTATCAATGAGGACAAAAATGGCATCAAAGTCAGCTACGGCACTGATGGCAAATTCTCCAATTTGAAAAGGATACAAGCTACAACTAAAGTGAAGAAAGTGCTGGTACATGATCTTTTCTTTGTCAAAAACTGTGCATTTAGGGTTAGGGTTAAGCTGAGATGCAAAGAGTATAGATCAATTGTGTTGCTAATTTTGGCCTAACTATGAATGCTAACACAGCTAGCACCACATATGTGTAATCATCAGTTAGAGCAAATGGAGACGTTTGGAATGTTGTGGATAAGTTCAATTACTTTGGCAGTATCCTTTCTGGAGATGTACATATTGATAATGAGGATGACACCCATATTTCCAGAGCCAGCTCAGTTTTTGGGAGGGTCTGAAGGAGAAGGTGGAAGAGGAAAGGTATTATTAGACTAACCACTAAAGATCTACAGATTCATTGTGCTGACCTTATTGTTGTATGACTATGAAACCTGGCAGTACCCCAGCACCATGCCAGGAAACTGCGTCACTTCAATTAGAATTGTCTTAGGAAGATTCTGAAAATTATCTGGCAGAACAAGATAGCAGATACTGGTCCTTTCTTGAACTAAACTGCCCACTTCAAATACTACTACTAAAAGTGCAACTCTATTGGGCTGGCCACATTGTTTGAATGACAAAAAGACTATTTTATTAAAAACTCACACAGGACAAGATCACACAAAATGATCCTAAAAAGCAATTCAGGGAGAATCTCAAGGTTTCTCTTAAGAACTTCAGAATTGATTTATGACATGGAAGACACTGCCAGTGGACTACCCAGCATGGCATGCCCTCATTAGAGAAGAGGCTATGCTCTATGAGCAAAGCAGAAATGAATTAACTCAAAAGAAATACAAGATGCAGAAAATTGAACAATCTATCCCAAATGTTCATAGGAACTATTTGTGTCCAACCAGTGGCAGAGCATTCTGAGTCTGATCAGTCACAGTTGGACACACTAATTTGACTTTAACATACTGTTGTCATTTTTTCCTCTTCAAGAAGGAAGAAAACCAACAAACCAACATACCATAATAGAAAAAAAAATTGTTTCGAAAGAAAAGGCATACTAAGAGGAGTCGGCTTTCCCAGAAACTGCCTTTAAAAATATCTGGTCAAGCAGGACGATTTCAGAGAGGCCTGGAGGGACTTGCATGAACTGATGCTGAATGAAACGAGCAGAACCAGGAGATCATCATACACAGCAACAACAATATTACATGATGATCAATTCTGATGGACATGGCTCTCGGCAACAAAGAATTGTCTCAAACCAGTTCCAATTGTTCACTGAAGAAAACCATATACACCCAGAGAGAGGGAAATGAAATATGGATCACAACGTAACATTTTCATGATCTCTATTGACATTTGCTTGCATTGTGTTGCCTTTCTCTGATTCTTTTTTTTCCTTGTAGATAGGATTTTTCTTGCATAACTTCTCAAGCATTTCAATATTATTAACATGTAGTGGACTTCCTGCCATCTAGGGGAGGGGAGGGGACTGGGGGTAAAATTTGTAATGGAAAGCTTCGTAAAGATCAATGTTGGGGAACTACCCATACATATGTTATATAAATAAAAAGCTTTAATAAAAAAATGTCTGGTCAGTCAGCCTGAAAGAAAGTTTTTGATCCAAATGTTGTTAGTCTCATCTACATAGCCAAAATGGACCTTTATAAGAAATTTGCAAATTTCCTTATATCTTCTGTTTTCACTATCATGGATTTAAGTAAGCTGACATCTCCCCTCAAACTTCAGGAAACTGGAACTCAATTTTACAGAGGTTTCCACTAGAAAAGGAACTTTTCTATTTCACTAATACTTGTCTGCTTCTTCTGAGTGAGATTTGGAGAATTCAGAATTTTCTTAGGCAACTAAAGTATTTATTTAAAAATATCTTTATACCTTTTCCACTCAGTAATTAATAGATACTAGGGGCAAAAATTAAAATTTAGAGCCAATTTGTCAAAATATAGAATGACTTATACTTGAAACAGGCACAATTAACTTTCAAATAACCTTATTTCCCTGTCTTCTTCCTTCTGATGGATTTAAATAGCCCCTTCGGCCAAAAACAGCTCTAGGGATACATGGCCCAGGCTCTTCAGAATTTAGAGCCCCCATTTTTTCATTCAGTTTTGTTTGAACAGCAAGTCCATAATTAGGTGTTTACCCTAACACCTAAGCTAATACTCTTATCTGGAACTGCCTTCTGCTAGTTCCCACAAAACCCAGGGAGAAATGCCTTGGAGTATCTCCTTGCCAAACTTTATGTCTTAGTTCTTTCTTTCCAGGAGCCAGAAAAAAAAAAAATGGCAAAAGGAGGGAAAAGGAGGAAGTCAGAGGAGGAAAGAAGGGAAAACTTTAGAAATGAGAGGAAGTTTCCTTTTATTCTGAGTTTTGATCTAATCCAGGTATATCCCCTCCCCCCCATCCAGTATCAATGTTTGGTGCCACCAGCATGACAAATAGCACTTGCAGGTGTCTTCAAATCCCTCCCCTATTTTAACTGGTAATCTTCATTCCCTAATTTCTCCCCCCCCTTCATGTCTTGAAGTTTAAAATAATCTCAATCTGGTTTCTCTTACCTATTGAACCTGCATTATTAAAAAAAAATGAAGAAATGAAATCCTTTTTTAACTATCTAAAACTTGACCTTTACATAAAGTATACAGTAAGATCTGACTCTGAAAAGGACAGTCCCTTTCTATTTGTAAACAAACTCATTAATTTTATAAATGAGTTAACTATGAATTAGAGAGGATAAATGTTTTTTCTAAAATCTATGTAATATTCAAAGTAAGTTGCTCATGATTTCTAGAATTCAAAGAGTTCAACATTTATATGTGTACATATATATACATGTCTGTGAACACATATTTGTGATGTGATGATAGAGAAGAGTAAAAGAAGACACCATCCCAGACAGTTATTATGTCTTCCATTTAAGGATGGAAGTCAAAAGCATAATATTTCTAGCTACCATATTATATTGACTCATATTGAGCTTGCAGTTCACCAAAATAGCACATTTTATATGCAAAACTGTCTATCCATATTTTCCCTTCCTGTAGTTGTGCAGAGGAGTTTTAAAATTCAAATGTAGGGATTTACATTTAGCCCTATTATATTTGATCTTCTTAGACTCAATCTACAATTCTGACTTTTGAGTTCATTTTAGATCCTGATTTTGCCAACTGGTTAGCTAGCCTTCAAATATTTATAAAATCTAATAAAAATACATATATTTTTGACCAAGTAAATGACAAACAATTGAAGCTAGAGATGTTTCTGTTATAATCAGGAAATTATATGATTTTAGATCTTTCTCACCAATACCATTGCACCTCTCCATCAAAATAAACTTGTTCTGTGTACTAGTCCCTTGATAATTTTTTAAATGTCTCTAATATTAGTAGAGATATTACCTGGCAAATACCCTCTGTACTCAAAGTTACTGAAAATTTACAAAAGAAGACTAGTCACCAAAGGCCTCGGAATTGTCCAGAGGTACAGTATTAGGGACTGTTGTGCTATAATATATACATCAGGCTATGTTATCAGTGGAAATGTCATTAAAGAGGAGGCATAATTATCTGCTTTATGGATAGACTCTAAAGAATATGAGGTATTTCCCAAAGATCCCAGCTTTTGGGATAAGAACTCACTATTTGACAAAAACTGCTGAAGAAATTGGAAACTAGTATGGCAAAAACTAGGCATTGACCCACACCTAACACCATATACCAAGATAAGGTTGAAGCAGGTTCATGATCTAGACATAAAGAATGATATTACAAACAAATTAGAAGAACATAGGATAGTTTACCTCTCAGCTAGTGGAGGACGAAGGAATTTGTGACCAAAGAAGAACTAGAGATCATTATTGATCACAAAATAGATAATTTTGATTATATTAAGTTTAAATTGTTTTGTACAAACAAGATTACAAGGGAAGCAATAAAATGGGAAAACCTTTTTATATTTGAAGGTTCTAATAAAGGCCTCATTTCTAAAATATATAGTGAATTGACTCAAATCTATAAGAATTCAAACCATTCTCCAATTGATAAATGGCCAAAGGATATGAACAGACAATTTTTAGATGAAGAAATTGAAACTATTTGTAGTTATATGAAAAAGTGCTCCAAATCACTATTGATCAGAGAAATGTAAATTAAGACAATTATGAAATACCACTACACATCTGTCAGATTGGCTAAGATGGCAGGAAAAGTTAATGACAAATTTTTGAGGGCATCTGGGAAAACTGGGACACCAATACATTGTTGGTGGAATTGTGAATGGATTCAACCATTCTGGAGAGCAATTTGGAACTATGCTCAAAAAGTTATCAAACTGTGCATAACCTTTGACCCAGCAGTGTTTCTACTGGACTTATATCCCAAAAAGATCTTAAAGCAGGGAAAGGAACTCACATGTGCAAAAATGCTTGTGGCAGCCCTTTTTGTATCAGCAACAAACTGGAAATTGAATGAATGCCATCAATTGGAGAATAGCTGAATAAATTATGATATATGAATGCTATGGAATATTATTGCTCTGTAAGAAACGACCAGCAGGATGATTTCAGAGAGACCTGGAGAGACTTGCATGAACTGATGCTGAGTGAAATGAGCAGAACCAGAAGATCATTATACACGACAACAACAAGACTATATGACAATCAATTCTGATGGATGTGGCTCTCTTCAACAATGAGATGTTTCAAACCAGTTCCAATTGTTCAGTGATGAAGAAAATCATCTACACCCAGAGAGAGGATTGTGGGAACTGAGTGTGGACCACAACATGACATTCTCACTCTCTCTGTTGTTGTTTGCTTGCATTTTATTTTCTTTCTCAGTTTTTTTTTCTTCTAGATCCAGTTTTTTCTGTGCATCAAGATAACTATATAAATATGTATGCATATATTGGATTTAACATATATTTTAACATATTTAACATGTATTGAACTACTTGCTATTTAGGAGAGGGGTGGGAGGAAGGAGGGGATAATTTGGAACAGAAGGCTTTGCAAGGTCAATGTTGAAAAATTACCCATGCATATTTTATGTAAATAAAAAGCTTTAATAAAAGTTAAAAAAAAGAATATGACGTCTTTTCATCTCATTTGAAACAGAAATTGTGTGTGTGTGCGTGCACATGCGTGTGCACATACACACATGTGGTCTTTTCCATTACAATGTGACTTCCCTGGCAGCATGGATATTTTTTTTTATTTTTCTATTTATATTCCTAACATTTAACACAGGGATCTGGCACTTGATAAATACTTACTGATTCATTATTTGATGTCAATTTAAATTAGTGTTAATACTTTGATGTGTTAATCACCCTTACCTAAGTCATGTCCATTTTAAAATAGACTTTGATCTAAAGAATTTTCATAAACTTTGTCCCTTTCTATTCTTGAATTACAGAGTTTTCATGAGAAATTGTAAATGTGGGAGTGGGAGAATTTTTAGTACTCCTGATGCATACTTTTTAGAAAGAAGGAAAATGTAGAAGAAAGACATTTGAAGGACATTAATTTTATAAATATAGATAATATATGCATGAAAGTTTGATGAAAATTATTGCTCTGAACAATACAAGCTTCAAGGATATATTAATTGTAACTTTGTATTTCTTCTTATTTTAAATAATCTGCATTTTAAAATAACTAGGCATAGTCAAGTCCAATGGCTTTTCTTAACCCTCATCCTCCACAAACTCTCAACAGGCACTGGAAGTTTTAATTACTCCTTAACTGAGAATCCACTATATTCCATTGGCCCTAAAACACACTATGTTTTTCTGATTCTCCTCTTTACTCAGAGCCCTTTCTTTCATGGATATATTTTCTCCCACACACACACACACCTTAATATTGATTATCCCTAAAATTATGTCTTCCAAACTATTATTTTTGGTTATCTATTCCCTGGAATTTCATTTAGTTTTGCTACTTCCACTGTTAACCTCAACAGAGATAACTACTCAAACTACAATATATCTCCAAATATTACTGTTTTTATATATTTTATATTCATCTTTCAAGCTTTTAAATTCATATTTCCAACTGTTAAAAAAATTCCCATTTGAATGCCTCATGCATACCTAACTCAACATGATCAAAGTTGAAATTGTAATCCTTTCCCAAAATTTGCTCCTAATCTTTTTGATCATTTTTTCTCTCAATGACCTCTAACACTTTTTGTCCAGATCCTACTAGGAATTTTATAATAACAGACATCCTTGAGTAATTTACATAACACTGATATTTTTTTTTCTTGGTACTTTTTTTATTCAGTGTCATTTTCTATTTTTTCATTTTTATCTCCCAAATCTAATTGGTTGCCAAGTCCTATCAATTTAATTTCACAACATCTTTTATATAAGTTCCCTTTTCTTCTCTGACATTGCCACCAGCCTGATGCAGGCCCTCATCACCTCATCCACGGATTATTTGCAAAAGCCTGATAGTTCATTTCCCTGTCGTGAATCTCTTCTTATTCAATCCATCCTCAATAGATATTAAAATTGTCTTCCTAAAATTCAGGTCTACCGTGTCTCCCAAAAAATTTAATGGCTCTATGTTACCTTCCAAATTAAATATAAAATCATCCATTTGGTTTTGAAATTTCTTCATAACCTGGCATCCCCCTAGCCCCAGCCTTCCTTCACCCTATCCCCCTCACCTCTATTTCCCTCCCTACTCTGCAATCAAGTAGCAGTAATTTCCTTTCTATTCCCCACACAAGACCATCTCTCCACTTCAAGCATTTTAACTGACTACACTCAGCCTTCTCATCTCTGCTTCCTGGTTTCCTTCAAACCTCACCAATGGCATCAAAAGAAATAAAGGGATAAACATTTTCTAAGAGACACATAAAAATGATACAAAATGAATTAAAAAAACAATTTATACATAAATACTATGAAAATAAACAATTTTAAGGCATAAAAATTGATAAAAAATGAAGTGAGTAAAACCGGAAGAATGATTTATACAATAAACAAATAATAACAAAAGAATTAAAACCTTTGATCAAACTAGAGGTCTAATGATGAAGCATCCTTTCTACTTCCTAACAGAGAGCTGGTAGTGTCAGAGGTCAGAATGAGAATTTTTTTTAACACAACCAATAAGGATATTTGCTTTGCTTAAAAATCCATATTTGTTACAAAAATTTTCTTTTTCTTTTACTCAAGTGAGATAGAGTAGAGGGAGAGAAAATAAATTTTTGTAAAGTAAAAATATTTTTTTTTAAAAAGGAAATTCTCTTTGAGAAAATTCCCCATCCTGATGCAGATAAATACTTATATTGAAACTTATAATCTTAGAGAATTTCCTAGGAAATGAGAAGTTGTACTTTGATCAAGGTCATACAGTCAATGTGTGTCAGAGATGGTACTTCTTAGATCTTCTTGATATCGAGTGCAATTCCCTATTATAGCATTATAGTGTTTCAGAATAGAGCATACACTTAATGTGGAAAGGTGTCATACTTTTAAAATGGGTTCAATTCAGAAACACATTTTTGCATGTAAATTTTGAGAGTCTAAGTTTAAAACTTTATAAAGTAAACTAGGAAATTTAAAATAACATCTATTAGGAAAAATAAGCTTTTCACTGTTACAAAAATTTGGAGTGAGGCTTCATGCTTAGCTACAAAATGAATCTAAGAACCAAGTGGAACATATATTTTAGATGGGGTGTTTTTTTTTTTTTTTTTGCTTTTTTTTTCTTAATTAAAGCAATTTGCAAGCTCTACTTACCACTCAGTAAAATGATCAATAGAGGCTTGAAAGTGCCATTCACCCTACTGTGTAGAAAGATTTCATTAATGGTCAGACTGTTCTGACACTACATACTAAGCAAAAATATCAATGGGATTCACATCCAATTTATGAAACTAACTTTCCAGCCCTGCATACTCCTTAAAGGCAAAAACTCAGTATTGTTTACTTCTTACCTAAAAAAGGCCTCCATATACATGCTAAAAAATTAATTAGACAAATTTCCTTTTTTTTAAAGGAAAAACAATTTCAAAATTCCCTACTGTGAATTGTCCGATAATAAGAAAAATTCTTTTCTTTTTGAAAGGCAATTAGGGTTAAGTGACTTGCCCAGGGTTACACAATTAGAAAGTATTAAATGCCTGAGGCTGGATTTGAACTCAGGTCCTCTTGAGTCCAGGGAGTCTATCTACTAGCACATCTTGCTGCCCCCAATAAGAAAAAAAAATTCTTAAGAAATGTCCAAAATTTACTTTTGTAAAGTACCAAACTATAATCCAGTTGTTGCAACCTCTATTGAATCCTACTTTCATGTTTTATGCCCTTAGGATTATTGAAAGTCAAAGAAAACAAATTCAGTCAGGTTCTTCTAAGTTGAAAATGATTCAGATTCAAACCCAACAAACTTCCAATAGAATATAAGCTCACTACACATCCAGTCCTGTTGACCATACTATTTCTGAATGGAGATGATGATCCATGTCTCTAAGAGTTAAACGCCACTATAAATTTACTGCATATGCTCACAGCACTCAGAACAAACTAACCTTTTTGTTAACTGTCCAGTGGCTAACAAGTGCCTCTTTTCATCTCCAAATCAAACCTGAAATAGTGTACTAGTATGAGACTCAAACTTAAAAGAAGTAATGGAGAGAACACCCACAGGGATGATATCAAGGCTGCATATATACTGAATGAAGGACTTTATTTATTATTAAATCTTTAGATTAACATTTTATACAATGGTTTTTCATATTTTTTTTTACCCAGAGACTATGATTGGATTTGACATCATACTATGAAAGAATTATTTGGATCTAGTCTTCAAATTGTTCCAAATCTACCTGACTATACTATTATATAGTGCATATGTCTCCCTCTTGTCTAAAATGACTGCATGAGAGATTTTCTCAAATGCTTTGTGGAAATCCAGGTGTGCTTTATATATGGTATTTCCCTCATTGAAGTGTATTAACCCCATTGTAAAAAGAAAATGAGGTTAGCCAGTATAAAACCTCTTTCTGATGAGGTCATGCTGTTTTTTTTAAAGTAATCATTATTTCTTTTTCTAACTGCTCACAAATTATTCCTTCAATAGTATATTCACAAATTTCATCAGAAATAGAAGTCAAGTACCTTCACCTGGACTGGAAAACTTTAACCACTTTTGGAAATCAAGATAACATACAGACTTCTGAAAATGTAAGTTCTTAGAAAAGAAGAGACCATATATTAAATCTAGTACTATTTAAAATTGTTCCTACATAGAAATTATGGTGATTATATATATAAAATCAAATGAAAATTAGTAAATAGAATGATTTTTAATATGTGAAATTATCCTTTAAAATAATGTGGGAAGTTGTCATAGTTTCCGAATATATTAAAATAGATTTCAAATTAATCAGGACAAGTTATACTTTGTTGATAACTTTCTTTAACTGAAAGATCTCTTCCATTTCCTAACACAGTTTCTAAAATGTTGAAAAACTCACAAGGAAAAAAAAAATGTCTATATCATCATGATATGTAAGTATCCAAAGTTAAAACTAGATTTGCTTGTGTGAACTATTTTGGAATGTTCTCAGGCACCATGATATTTGTATATCAATGAGAAGAGAAAAGGAAAATCAAACATAGCTTAGAATTAAAAATAAAAAGGAATCTCAAAGATCACCTGATCCAATCCTGTCATGTTATATCGTACAAAAGAAGAAATGAAGATCAAAAAAGTTGAACTAATTTGCCCAATGGCACAAAGGTAATAAAAAATATTTTCAGGCATATATCTTCCTGTCAATTCAACTAAATAAACATTTATTAAGCACTTACTATGTGCATAACAATGTGTTTATGAGGTTGAAGGAGATGATGATGATGGTATCTCATATTTGTTTATCATTTTCGGATTTATGAACTACCATCCACATGACATTCTCAGAAGAAGTTGTTAAATGTTCTATACTGGAAGTCCAGAATATAAATCCCATGTCTGACACTTACTAGTTGGGTGACAACAGAACACTTATTTGTCCCATCTAAATGCCCATTTCTATATTTGTAAAACAAATGATAACAACATCTGCATCATCTATCTGAAATGGCCACTTTGTGAAGTAGTTACTTTGCAAACTTAAAGCTTCTTTATGTGTCAGTTATCATGATCATTCAGTAAGTTGACCAAAGTCATCATGGCAGGAGTAAAATCTTTTTTCCTCATCACATCCCCTTCTGCCCTCCCCCCCAAAAAAAAGGTCATGAAACTATCTTGGAGACTGACATGTTATATGTCCTTCCCCTTTATACAGTTTTGGGTCACCTAAGTAAAAAAAAAGCCCACAAGAAGACGGGAGCTCTTCAAGCTTCTGACAAGCAAGAACCCCCCAACAAATTCAGATGAAGGGAAGTTGCAGTCAGTTTAATCATTGTTACATTTTTACTGGATCTCCTTTCCTTTTTATTGTCATGATAATCTCATTTTCTTAAATAAATCTGATTCTGTTAAATGTTAAAACATTTCACCTCACTTTGTTGCACTTCCAAACCTGAATCAATACACTAGGTTAAGCCCGGGCTAGAAGTGCATTATAACTAGCAAGTGGTAGAGTCTTATTGAATCTAGGTTTTCTGATTCCAAGTCCATCATTCTTTCCACTACACCATTCTGTAAAGAAAGCCCTATGTAAATATGGGGAAAATGAACTGTTAAGTCCCTCATAGAGGGAGGAGGGAATTATTCCCAGTAGTGTTTCTGATACTGAAGCAGCCTAAGATGGTACTTGGGGAAGTTATCTATGAGGAAAAGAAATAATGCTTCAGGAAATATCTTTCTCTCCATTCCCTCTGGTAACAACATTTGGGATACATACAAATATGGGTTTATTTAAGAAGTATTTCCTATAAACACTGAATTAGATTAGTATCCTTTGAGAACTTCTTCAATCACTTCAGGGACAAAAACCCAACTATGTTTTTCTGATCACATAGGACAAGATCTTAGCTTTAAGGTAATTTGTCCCTAGTTGTATTTCAGTTATAATTCTGCAACATCAATTGTTTGGATATTTCTCCAGCATTTCTATGCTATTAGCATTGAATAAATTTTTCTTTTTATCTGCAGGGAGAAAAAGCAGGTGTTTCCCTTTATTATCATTTTATTCATATACACAAGGGCTTAAATTAAGGAAAAAACTTTTGCAAAATGGAAACTTTTTTCCTTAATCCTCTAAGAAACCTGAAAGTTAAACCTATATGGCTTCAACACAAAAGTATTTTTTTTCTTTTCAAAAGTTAAAAAGAAAGCAGTTGAATTTCAGATATCTGCATAAAACACATACTTTGTAGATTATTTTTGTTATTCTGTAATTTCTGACTCTTCATGACTCCATTTGGAGTTTTCTTGGCAAAAATACTAGAGTGGTTTTCCATTTCCTTTTCCAACTCATTTTATAGTTGAGGAAATTGAGGAAAACAGATTTAAGTATCTTTCCCAGAGTCAAACAACCTCAAATCTGAAATGATGCCAGATTTGAATTCAGGAAGATGACTGACTTCAGTCTCAACACTCTACTGTGCAACTTACATACTTTGTAACATGATTTTAAATTTTGGTACTAATGCTGGGTTTCACATCGACCCCTTTCACTTTTCTAGATAGGGACATCCAAAGAACAATACTCAGGAATTAAAAGTTAAGTGGAGTTGATATGCTTCTCTATGGTTGAGCCTTAGAAGCCTGAAGAATTTTAAAATACATGCCACTAAAGTAAAAGTTAAAATATTTTGGGGGCGGAGATCCATAAACCCATTTCAACTTTATTTTGGTATAGGGTGTTAGGTGTGGGTCAATGCATGGTTTCTGCCATATTAATTTCCAATTTTCCCAGCAGTATTTGTCAAATAGTGAGTTCCATCCCAGAAGATGAGGGTCTTTGGGTTTATCAAATACTAGATTACTATAGTCATTGACTATTGTGTCTTGTGAACCTAACTGATTCAACTGATCAACTATTCTATTTCTTAGTTAGTAGCAAATGGTTTTGATGACTGCTACTTTATAATACAGTTTTAGATCTGGTACAACTAGGCCACTTTCATTTGCATTTTTTTTATTAATTCCCTTGTAATTTTTGATGTTTTTTTCTTCCAGATGAGCTTTGTCATAATTTTTCTAGCTCTTTAAAATAATTTCTTTGGAGTTCGATTAGTATGCCATGTTAATTTAGGTAATATTGTCATTTTTATTATATTAGCTCAACCCACCAATGAGCACTTGATATTTTTCCATTTGATTGCATCTGACTTTATTTGTATGGAAAGTGTTTTGTAATTGTCTTTATATAGTTCTGACCTTGCCTTTGGAGGTAGACTCCAAAATATTTTATATAATCTAGACTTATTTTGAACAGAATTTCTCTTTTGTATCTCTTGCTACTGGACTCTGTTGGTAATGTGTTAAAATGCTGATGAGTTATGTGGATTTATTTTATATCTTGCAACTTTGCTAATGTTGTGAATTGTTTCCAGTAATATTTTAGTTGGCTTTCTAGGATTATCTAAGTTTGCCATTATAGAATATGCAAAGAGAGATAATTTGGTTTCCACATTATGTACTCTAATTCCTTTAATTTCTTTTACTTCTCTTATTGCTAAAGCTAACATTTCTAATACAATATTGAATAGTAACAGTGATAGTGGGCCACCTTGTTTCACCCCTGATCTTATTGGGAATATTTCTAGTTTATCCCCATTTCATATTATTTTTGCTGATGGTTTTTTATATTTTCTTCTATTTTTTTTTCTTTTTGGGGGAAGGGGGGGTTGTTTGACTAATTCCTGATATCTCATTGAGTCATTCATTTACATTTGGTCAATTCTAATTTTAGTGAATTATTTTTTTCAGTTAGCTTTTTTATCTCCTTTTGTAATTGACCAACTGAACTTTTAAATGAGTCGTTTTTTCATTGTTTTTTTTTTGTTTCTTTTTTAACATTTCACAAATTCTGTTTTTCAATGAGTTGGTTTCTTTTTCCATTTTGTCAAATCTTCTTTGTAAGGAGTTATTTGTTTTTTCTATTTTGGCAAAATCTATTGTTTAAAGAATTTTATGCTTTTATCCATTTTTCAAATTAGATAACAGATAAGGAGTTGGTAATCTAAAAATATATAAATGTAAATCATCATGATTATTTTGTGAAGCTATTCTATTATCTTTCATTTGTTTCCATCAAAACTAGACATTCATAAAAGCCACACCTTTTGGCAACTGAGTTTAAGCCACGATGTTCTATTAGACTAAATATCACCATTTTTTTCTAAACATTTAAGTTATTGGCCACTAATCATTTTGATCTTAAATGCCACCTCTCCCATGAAGACTTCCACAATACCCCATAAGAAATGCTCTTTTTGAGGCAGCTAGATGGCGCAGTGGATAGAGAACCAGCCCTGAAGTCAGGAGGACCTGAGTTCAAATCTGGTCTCAGACACTTAGCATTCCCTAGTTGTGTGACCCTGGGCAAGTCACTTAACCTCAATTGCCTCAGCAAAAAGAAAAACAAAAAAAGAAAAAGAAAAAGAAATGTTCTTTGTGAGAGAATTCTGGGAAGATGGTAGAGCATGTTAAAAATTCCAAGCTCTCCAGATTTCCTCCCCACCCCCCAAAAAAATAAAACAGTGCCATACAGAGAGTCATAAAAACATTAAACCAGATCTGGGACACAACACTGGTCATCCTGGAACAGAGAAGATCTGAAGAAAGATACCAGGATAGAGGAATGGCCTTTGTGAAGCATAAATATCTCCAGGGTAGTTCTGGTGAGAAAGCAAGTGCAAGCCATGGAACTAGCTAGGCTACAAGCTTACCTCATGCCACAAGAATTTTTACCTTCCAGACAGTGTGGAGAATTGAGCATCTAAGTCCAGGAAGACTGAGGGAGCCTCTGCTGATAAGAGATGCCAGAAACGGTTGAGTTACCAAGACATGGTCCTGGGTAAGAAGAAACCAGTACATGCTTCATATGTACAGAAACTATAGGGCAGGGACTCTGCATGCCATAGGCACTCATAGGAGGGTGAAATTCTTGGTTCTGTCACAGCCAGAGGAAAGAACTAAAGCAGAACCTGAAGGCAGAGGCACCATTCACCATGTCCCAGGACTACAGGTGATTACCCTAATAATTTTGTATGAATTATAAAAAATGATCAGGAAAAGGAGAATAGAAAAGATTAGGGTTCATCTTCATAGGAAAATACTGAAGCAAAAAAAAGCCTCTCCTATCACAAAGAATAATATCAAATGGTCACTTGTTCAAAAAGAATTCATAGAAGAACTCAAAAATGATGTTAAAAAGCAAATGAGGGGAGCCAAGATGGAGGAGTGAAAAGGTGACTTTCTGCCTCTCCCCCGATCTTCTCTCAAATCAACAATAAAATAAGCCTCTGAACTGATCTTCAAGTCAACGAACCCAGAAATACTTGGGCACGGCTCTCTGGAGAACTTCATATCAGGTTAGTCAGACTCGGACAGAGAAATAAATAGACGACCCCTGTGCAGGCCAGAAGTGAGGGTGGGACTCAGCTCAGCTCTTTGTGGAAGAAATTCCAAACTCCAAACTCCAAATTCCAAACACCTGGAGTTTATCTGAGGCAATCGGGACACTCTGCCCTGATTGGGGGCAGGTGTTCTGGCAGACTTGCCTTGTTTAAGGAGTAATTCGGACTTAGTCCTAGCCCCCACCGGCCCAGCACCTTAAGTCAA